>JARJEB010030298.1:0-34415 GCA_030264535.1 Liometoxenus newtonarum
GAATATTTGAATTACAACCAAAATTTTTGTAACGTACAATTTGAATTAATTTTGGAAGCCGTGCATGGTAGCAATTTTTCGTTAATATTATCCATTAATATTTAATTTTTGCAAGAAAAGTTTTCTCTCTCGACTGGGATCGAACCCCTATTTTTGAATTTTTGATAGTGCGGTGTTCTACCAATTAGACCACGAGGGAGCCGTTGCCAAACTCTAAAGACAACTGGTCTAATTAGTAAAATTCAGCACTGGATTTTGGATTGAAACCGTATCGTATTCAGTTATAGATTTCGATACGAATTGTGAATGAGATATTTAATTATATTTCCCACCTTTTTACTCATGATAACTAGGTAGTACCTCTACTTCTCGGCCAAATTAGTCACATTTTAAAAGTGCTGAAAACGCGCCCTATTCCGCGCTTCACGTCTTTTGTTCTTTCATAACTCTATTTCGTGCCGGTTAAGTAACAAGTTGTTTTTCATATTTAAGTAACAAGTGTTATTCAATATACCGTATATTTCGGGCAATTGGAATGGAAAATATGAGTCGAGGGCCGTACATTCATCCAGTGGATACTTCAAATTCTGTTATCAGTACTTTATCTACAGCAAGATACGACCTCATTTATGCATTTCTAGTCGAAATGCATGCGCATCCAGTTGATGACTACATATGACTCATAACACCGTTGTGTGGTCCAGTCCATGAGAAAATCTATTCCCTGCTCTATAGCGTGCCGGCTAAGCAAACTATCTAAAATGGGAAAAAGAAAATACGATAATTCACTGCGAGAAATTAAGAAAGGTATCGAGCATTGCTTATACAACTTCATACCGAGGTATGTACTTGATTACAATTATTTCATTGTGCTGTACATTTATCCAGTCGATATTTGTACAGAACATGTATCCCGTCGATACTTAAATTTGGCTTATATACTTAAATTCAGTACTTTATCCACGGCCGGCTTAATATTATTATTCAAATCGGATAATAACATAAATTTGAATCTGATGATTGATTACTCAACCACAACTTCAGTGAACTGATTTACTATTCTAAATTTTTCATTCCTAATCATTACATTCAAACTTTAGAAGTTTTATTATCATATTATAGAGAAAAATCATTGCCAGCTTTTAAAAATTCATTTATGCCGTAATTTAAAGCAAACAGTGATCAAATACAAATATTTAAATGCAAATATCTATACGTGACATATGCACGAAAAAATATTTTGAAATGGTTCAAAAATTCATGTCAAACCTTTAAAAATTTCACCGACGTATTTTTTGTACATTAATTTATCTATTGAAAAATGCATAGTATTTAATGGAAAAACATCATTCATTCCTTTCAGTAACAGTCAGATTTATTTTCAATTTCAATAATAAAATTTAAATAATCTATTTTAATACGTTACTACTCAGTATGCATAGATGCACATACTGATTTTTTGTTGCTAAAAGTTTACAGATAAATTACGCCGGAACAAGTCCGCAAAGTACGTTTTCCGTATTTGTTTGATGCTCGTAGATAACCAAATTGAAAAAAAAATTACCTGGAAAATCATTATTAGTGCATTTATAAAATAAAAGTTCTTTTATAAAATGCGTAATTCAAAGAAAATATACCTAAGCCAATTTCAACCTCATTTACAGGAGACCCATTAATAATATATCAGTTTTCAGTGGTGAAAGCCAATGTTGAGTGCATAATTTACGTTGAACAAAGATAAGAAATGAAGATTTTTAAAATCGCCTCATTCCGTTCTGCAATCACGACTCTCTCGACCAACTATGCAGTGCCAGCTTCAGCGAAGAAAGACAGAATACTTTATGATAAAGCTTTTCGACGAGTTTATTCTTAAGAAGGATCCGCATTGTAGAAATATTATATAAAGCAAACGCGAAACAAGGTTTTCATGACTCTCTTCCACTATTTGACCCACCATTCGCTCTTCTTCTTAGTCCTTGTCTTGAATTTCTTTGCAGTTTCAACTTATGCGATAGCGCGCATCAAAAACCCTACATTCGTTGCTATAGCATTCCATTCCACTTTCCGTTAAAGGTTAAATTAATAATTGTGCTTTTCTTCGTATTTTGTTTTATATTTTATTTCTGATGCATTTTTTTATGTTTCTTTTTAGTACTTTAGAGATCAAGTGTTGTGCTGCACCAAATCACATTTTCATTTACTTTTATTCAGTTCAGTTGTCTATTAATTAAACATTGTTTAAGTTTCCTGTTTTGCCAGAATCACATTGATTGAATCGCACTTACATGCTTGCAATTTTGATTCTACACATGCGAAAATGTTATATATAGTGGTTGAAAAAATAAATGTGTTTTATCGAAATCGAAACAGAAAATAATTATTTTGGGCATTGGAATTAGTTGACTTTAAATTTCAAACGCGCACACGGAATTCATCACTTTCCCTCTGCATTGCTCTAACCATGTAACCATTTTAGGATTGAAACGAAGTGAAACAAGCAAAATACGTATCGCAATCCTAAAATAAAAAGAATATATCCAGCAATTCAGCACAGCAAAGGACAGGGATATCTATCTCGTGACTTTCGAATTGATTAAAAAAAACTTCGTTTTATTTGAAAGCAGGACTTCTCTTTCCTCGTCCTAACTAGAATTTACTAATTAAATAGCAGGATTTACTAACTTTAATAATATGCATTTCTTTTAACGAATTTATAGGTTTTTTCCCACTTGCATCACTTTTAATCCTATTTCCGTACATTTCACGTTCACGTCATTTTGCAAATCTCGACTGCGTGCTTCTGACTTTTCGATACATTATTTTTAATAGTCAATATTCGACTGTATTGTTACGTATTGTATGCAGAGCGCAACTAACGTCCTGGAAAAAGATAAGTGCCACGCTTCCCTATTGTAACGTCGAAGCATAAATAACCTTTCCCCAATTCTATGGCATGGATTGTTTGTATCCAATCGGATGTGTACAGAATGATGGATGAAAAGTGTGGCAAAAGCCAAAATTCGGATAGCCCCAGGTCCAGAACTGAATCTGGTTAAAAGTTATGCATTCATTCTAGCTTTTAATTTGGAATTGATCACGAAGGGGTTGCTCAGTACTCAGCAATAACACCGTCACCACAATATTTATTGTCTCACCAAATCACCAGGTAGTCTCTGACTCTGTGATTTCATTAAAATTTCTCAATAATAGTTTCAGTTTTTGGGAGTTATTGTTTAGTCATGCACAAATTCTCTCAAGTTAATGGAAATGTATATTTTATGTTCATGTTTTTTTGCAATCGAATTAATCTGATTTATTTTCGTAATGTATATAACAGAAGAAATTCAACAAAAATATTGCTTCACTTTTCAGTTAGAAAGAATATTTCATTTTTCTTTCGTCTCTTTAAGCGTTATTTGTGTGTCGGCTTTCTTGTTTTTTTGCGTTCAACATTTGTAGATAATAATAATATTGCAATTTAAAACATTCTTCTAATTCTTACCAAACCAACCATCATGATGAAAAATAACAAAACATTTACTTATACGAGTATACCTGTGGAAATTTATTTTTAATAAAAGCTCCTAAAAATTTTTTTTGGTCGGCTCTTACAAATAAATGCTCCGTCCGCAATACAACTAAAGGAATTTTTTCTTCACTGGTTGTAACAACCAATCAAAATAAAAAAAGGTTAGAATCCTCAACGAGTTGCCTTCCCAAAACCATACACTGAATGATTCATGTTTAAACATTAGTAGCCGCTCGATAGGATACCAGTTCCATAGTTTCAAAAGCAAAAGCAATGGTACTCATGATCCACGTCCTTGTTCTCATCCTGCGTGTGAACTGGACAACGCAATAGTAAACGATTCGACCGATGAGGTCGAGGGGTTCAGTTTCGGCAATTCAGAAAGACAATGGTAATATGTACTCTAACATAGCGATCGATGCTATGAATACTGATAAGGCACTTGCCACGGTATATACCTACTAGTGGCTATTGATAACATTAAATTCAAGTAAAGTCCATTTGCCAACAAAGTACCTTTCAAGTCGTAGCCGGGCACAGGGAAACGGTAACGCTTCTTACATTTTGTGAGTATACACGACGACATTATGAACACCGATAGAATATAACGTTGCAAAGAAGCTTTTCATTTAATCCCTTCTTAGCCTTTAGTCTTTCGCAGTCTGCTTTGTTCTTTTAATACTTATACACATTTTCCTAATTTAGATTATATGACTTAATTAGCTTTTACTTTAAAACTGATGAAAGTTAAAATTCAATTTTTGTTCGCATTTTGCTTATTTTATGACTGTATCCTTGTGATCCTTTAGATTAGAATAAAGAAGCGAAGTGCTGTAAGTATTTGAAAATATACGAATAGCAAAAAAAAACTTCAGCAGAATGAGAATATAATAGACCAGCATTTCCCAAAGTGTGGGTCGCGACCAGGCACCGGGTCGCAAAAAAAATTTTGCCGGGTCGCGAAAAACAATTGTAAAAATATTTCTACCATATCATTTACTAAAGTTTTAAATGAATATAATTGTTAATTTGTTGGTCGCGAAAAATTTTAAAACCTCGTACCGGGCCGCGGTTAAAGAAGTTTGGGAAACACTGCAATAGACCAAGCCTTATACGTAATAAAAATGGAAATAGATATTGTAAACATATAAAATCCGAGTTGAGATATATTAAACCAATATTGGAAAACAAGCCTGCAAAACCTGCAAAAACAGAAAAACATTGAACAAAACAAGATAATTGATAAAATGGATAAAATTCCAATTAAAATAATAACACTTTTTAATGTCGATGAGTATACTTTTTAAACTAAATAAAACATTTTCGAATACATTTTTTTAATTAATTGCCTTCGAATCAATAAACAATTTTAATTAACGAATTAATGATTATACAAAGTCATATCCAAATTAATTAACTAAAATCGCTTTTGAATTTGGCTTTCCAATGTGAATACTAATTAATATACCCTGTCCTAAGTAGGTATGATAATTTTCGGGAAAATTTTTTAAGTATTCGCAACAATGGAAAAGAAATAAAAATAATTTTCACATAAGTATTTAAAAACAGTTTAAATTTATAGTCAGTTTATTAGTTCAGGTATTTATTTAGGAATTTAATTGGATAACGTGAAAAATGTATCTCATAAATTTTAAATAGTTTTAAAAATGCAAGTAATTAATGTGCGTCGCAACCGTATACATTTGCATATTAAAAGGTAAAAGCTTAAAGGTGGTAACCTTTAAACAGGGACGGACTGGCCATAATTGCTTTCGAGAATTTTCCGAGAGGCCACAAGGTCGGAGGCCGCTAGGTCGAAAACTAGATATGCTTAGAAAAAATTTTCCAGGCCGGTTGCAAGACCCAGTCCGTCCCTGCCTTCAAATTTAAAATCTTTACTTGAATGTTAATTGCATTTATTACACACTAGAGAGAATACGTTTAACATTCGACGCGCATAAAAGTTTACCTTGTTAGAAAATGTTAAATATATAAACGGCAACAATCAAAAGCAAACAAATGTATCAAGGAAGAAATAAATTTGTTTGTTTAATAATACAGCGTTTTTCAAAGTGTGGGGCACAATTAATTCAATTTATTCAAGAAAAAGTATACTGAAAACAAAATAACTCACTGAAGGAGGGCGCGAAAGTTTGAGCAATGGTAAAGGACGGCGAAATAAAAAATTTGAGACACGCTGTTTTGCCGTTTATATGTTACAATTACTTCGACAATGATTTCATTACAGATAGTAATTTATGTTATGAAATAAATATACTGGTACAGAACACTGGATGGTTGTTGGTGATTACCCATCAACATTTTCAATCAACCGAATTGAAAATTTATCAGTATGTACAATATTATAACAATATAATTCGAAAATGAGTCACAATTCTCCAGTGTGTCGAAATTTTAATCTCAAATTAGCATTGCAATGATTTCAATTCTGATTTTGACTCAGCGAATAACATTGTATATATTTTCACGACTATAATATATTTTCAAACACAATAAACACTATTAAAACAGGATAATTTTGAATTTATATGAATATCCTATATGTTGTTAAAATGGAAACTGTATCGTCCTGAATACATTAGAATATATTATATATTTTAATTTAAATTCAATTTCATATCCTGCAGTCTATTATTCTTTTACCTTTGAATGTTAATTTATAATATGTACAATTATCCTGTACCTACCAGGAGAAGAGCAAGAAAGCCAAAGAAGTAGCTGAAATGAATGAATAAATAAAGAATTAAAACTGGTTAAAAAGTTATCCTTTCGGAACGTGCAGCTTGTCCACTCGTGTGCAACAAATATGGTTTGCATGTCCAGCAGGCTCCCTGGTAGGTACTATTTTAATGTTTGTAAGGACGTTGTATACATAAGAATTCAAAATAGTTATAAAAACAAAGAATAGACATCGTTTCCCCGGTTCCAAATAGTCATAAATATTAGGTTTCATTTGTTAATTTGTTTACCCTTTTTAAGAATTTTTTACGGTGATAATATTTTGAGGGTTAAGTTAATAAATTTTATATTATATGTATATATTATAAAGTGAGAACTGAATGTATCTATGTACTTCACCAAAAAAAATATAAGTAGATATTATACTTTTGGGTTGGTCCTGAACTGTTTAATAAAATAAAAATGAAAATAAGTTTCTTGTGTTACATTACACAAAGGTATATCTCGTATTACCATGAACCATGAACGATGAACCAACACATTTCTCCGTTTGTTGGGTTGGAGTGCAAGTAGATTCAAGATAGGTATGTTATATATGAGGACAGGGAGAGAAAAGGTACGCGAAAAGGCTACCAAACTGAAGTATTTGCAAGCATTCATACGCACATAGAAATACGAGTACATGTGAAATTGTAGCAAGTATTGCAAGTAAAGGTATTGAAATGGTTGAACCCGTTGAAACAGTTGAAACATAGAAATGGCAATGCTCGAAGGTATAACTTGGAATTTTTGCTTATATATTTCATATGCGATAGCAAAATGCAGAGCAGGTGGATTTAACTGAAAATATATTTCTTAGATTTCGAGACTCTTCACATGATGCACGTTTCAAAATTCACAAATTGAAATACCAAAAATATTTGCCATTGGGTTGTTTGTACATCTCATTGGAAAATGTAGAAAATTATTTTAAAATTATTCATTAGTTGTTAATATAATAAGCAAAAGAATTGTGCAACATTTGAAATTCGCGCCAAAGTGAAGTCATCTTGGGATTACCTCATTTGTCTGAATTGAGGTCCGAATGCTCACTTGGGCGACGTCGTGCACCCTCGAGCTCAATTTCGGAGAAATGAGCATTCGAATTAGTACGAAGTGCTAAATGACCTTAGGTCAAATGAGATTTCGGTCATTTCGGCTAGATGTCACCTTCTTTTATTACGTACGTCACGACGCCCGCGAATTTCACATTAATTAATTTTTAACAATTTTTTAGCATAGAAAAAGTAAAATTACGGGTCAATTATTTTTTGACGCAAATTATTAACAAATACCATTAATTTTGTTACTAGTGTACTTCTCGTGGTGTGTCAACAAATATTTAAATTAAAAAATTGAAATTGAAAATATAAAAACTAAACTATCAGATGTTCAAAATATCTCCGAAGCGTGCTTTCGTTGTTTGATATTTCTTTTTCAATAACCCAAATTTTTCTGGTTTCTTTATCCTTTCGGTAATGTACGCGTTTTTTTGTTTCTCACGTGCTGATGTCAGCATGAATATATACATAGGTATAACAGGGCGAAATAAGGAGGCATCGAGAGTATGGAAAACGAAGGCGTACAAAAATAAAATTTTGGAATCTTACAGATGTTACAAAGGGCCAAACGTCGGATATCGGGATGTTTGGAGGCATAAAACGTAACGGTTGCGACTATGTTTCTATAAATGTGCTTACGCACTCGCTATTGGTTGTCTTTCAGTATGAGCTGTCTATCTGTACAAGTTGAACAAGTGAACGTGAACTTACTTACATACAATCCATGAATGTTGTTGCCTGAAAGCCCTACGGCTACAACTGTTGGGATGCGGAAAAGGATATATACATGTATAGAAAGGATAAAATTGTACAGAGCCGAAATTGCTCTTTTATGATATGCTTAAAAGCTTTACAAGCCATTGTAATAAAAGTTCCGACATGAAAATTTTAAATATTAAATAATATTATCTTGAAAAAGAAAAACCTGCCCTAATGGCTTAGACTCTTAGACAAATGTTAAACTTTTAAGTATAAGTTTATAAATAATAAGTCAAAAAAAGACCGTAGTACGGTCGTCGTATGGTTCCACAGAAACTGTTCTTTTTGTGGCTGTTCACGTTATAGCCCTGGCTCTCAGAGAGTGTGGGTAGACGAATAATAAAGGTTGGAGGACAAAGTGAAATAGTTGCCCCCTGGAGGGCACATGTCTAATACATAAGTCCGTATAATTATTAGCAACCCCTTTTGCTTTACCGCTTTTAATCCTTGAAAGTGCTTAATAACTACTGGTCCCGAGTGATAATTCCAGATAGGTTTCACACTTACTGATAATATTCGGTTTTGGAATGGCGAGAAAGCGATGAGGGGGTCCTAAGTTCTTAGTTTACATTGGTATAAAAGCTTTGTGGGTTTGTAGGATTGTAGGTTTTGTCGCGGTTCACCCCCGCGATATTTATTGCGTAATCTCGAATGCCAGCAACGTTCTTACATATACACAGATATTATTGTATTAATATAACCCCCACGGGAGTGGATTGAACTAAATAATAATGTTTTGCAGTTGTAATTCAATTTTCTCGCTACCCAGTCGCCACGGTTGGCTTGAGAATAGTCTTCCTTGGTTATTTGTTCAGTGCTGAACGAATTGCTGGTTGTAGGTGCGAAAATTACCACTTGTAGTTGTTTTTATTATACATTCCACTGCACTGCGTCGAAACGTACGGAGACGAACTTTGACCCTGTTGGTTGGGTGGCACCTTTGAAAGAAACACTTAAAAATTATTACAACCAGTCCGAGTTATGTGTGATACAAACATTAAGTAAGCGTTCCAATATACACTGGCTTGACCCGAAGGGGCTGAAAAATTAAATTAAAACAAGCGCCTTGGTTATTATGAATTCGCGATGTATAATAACTTACCCTGTTCATGTTCAACCATTTACCATCTGCAATAAGCGAGTTTTAAACTGGAAAACCAGGTTTATGAATCTCATATACACTCATTTAAGCTGCCCCAGACTCGTGCCTATTAAACATTTTCATACTTACTTTATTTTTACAACGCTTTGCGATATGAATTTGTCAATTACGTGAAATTTTATAATATTGCCATACTTTCGCCGTCTACACAGAAATAATATGATAATTATTTCATTATTTAACTTAATCGTTACTCAAATATGAAATAGATTTTCTGTTGTGGTCCATTTCCTCATTTCCTGTACCAATTTGCTGGTGGGAAATATTATTACTGACCCACTCCTGAACTGGTAACTAAGTGTAAATGAAACATATAGTAATATGTTGGTCATAATGTTTCAATATAAGCTTAATTGCGTATAGAGTAGAGCAATTAGTGTGCATGTCAAGTGGTAGCGTGACCCAAGTACCCTTTCACCCTTTACCCTTGATGTGTTCTCGTCTCCATACACCAAACTGGAAACTGTATACATGCTAAGGCTCAGGGTTCAGACTTAACATAGACATGTCACAAACTTAAATGAACTGCATGACAGCTCAATACCCTGTCGCAAATTTGCGATATGCTTCTGGGAGTAGTCATTATCACCGTATTAATCAATTATGCACTCTATAAGCTGGTTCGTAACAAAACTTTGAAAAGTTTTAAGTGTTCTCACATCAGGTTCATGTAAATGGACCATGTTAAATTTTGACGGTTACTTCACCGAGGAAATATAAGGAATTTGTCGTTTTTCGGAATCCTGAAATCTCAAAATGTGAATGAAGCGACAACACTGCAAAACACGATATTTCTTATGATTCTCTCGTCGAAGTCGAAAAGCCAAGACAGGCAAAATGTATATGACACAATATAAGAGCGACCATTGAACAAGACAAGGCAACAAACTACGAAAACAAATCTGAGTAAATTGGAAAGAAAAGAATGAGAATATAGGAGAAGAAAAATTTCTAGTATCATAATAAACTAAAAATGAGAATTCTCTTTGGAAAATATCTGTGGATATCTTCAGAGTTGGTCGTGTTGTGCTTGGCCTTTTAAAATAAAATTTTTATATATAGGTTGATGTACGAAATGAGAGAATCGAAAACGACCAAGAACGAAAAGCTCGCAGATGAAAAATCCTCTTTTGAACATACGTTCCTGAACTTATACACATCAATTTTATTTGTTTCTTGTATAGTGTTTCAATATTCGAGTTGCGTTACTTTATTTCATCCATTCCTTCCATGTCGTTACGTATTTGAGAGCACTTATTTAATTTGCCTATATATCTAGCTGAATCCTTAGTAAGTATACCTAGCGAATTGCTGAGATGTTAAATTAGTTTTGTATCGGCTGATATTGTCAAAAACAAGGAAATGGCGATAGTGTTTCATTATCAAGTCAAAGGTGCTGGGATATTATAGGCGCATGTACACCTACCTACTCCTCCACTATCGATTCAGATAGAAGACAGTATCTACACACAAACTTAGTTAATTACACGCATGTAGATTCCTTCGACATGCACCCTTCGTTCAACCCAACCAACAACTCCGCAAGTCTCTTTGATCCCTATATAAGTCTCCCGATCCTCCCGATACACCTTAAAACGTTAACCCATCATTATACGAAGACGTAAAGACGCATCAAGCAAACCACTTCCTCACCACAACACACACTTACACACTTCTTGGTTTGGTGTTAACTTCAGATTCGTTATTTCATTTGGAACTATAATCACGCAATATGTATGCATTTTGGGAGCTCTATAGGGTATCGTACTGACAATAACAACAACGACTTTAAGAATATATACTTGAAGACGTTTGTTGGAAACTATTATTGATGAACTGGCCAGAGAAAAATAAAATATATAGATTATGAAGTAGGAAGATGAAATAAGTGATGAAAAAGTTGCGAAAAGTAATATACCTTCGTGGAGTTGTAAACTTAATTATGCAGTTTGGAATAGTCGAGTTTAAACTGTTTGGGTTGCGATGCTCTTCAACGGTGGCATGGCGTTCAGCTTTCGTTACTTCTGATGCTTTAAGCTGGTGTTCGTGCTTTTCTGTACCACCAACTCCTGCCGCTGTTACTGGGAAGACAGATTTTGCAATTTTAATTTACAAACTTTCGCGATGCTCAAGTTCCGAAACCGAGTTATTAATGAACCATGATGTTTGCTGCTTTCATATTTAAACTTGTCAAATAAATTCAGCGAATGTATCTTTAATTTGTACGTCAAATGTTTCATTTCATTCTGTTTCTTGCGTACATTCGGTTGCTCTTTCATACCATTCGTTAGTTGATTCATTTTCCTCGAATGGTTAAACCCGAACGGTTGGTTCGCCCAGTTTGATTTCTCAGGCATCGGATACAAGCAACTTGGGTACTCGTTTTGTCTAGCTGGTGTTTAGCTAGCTAGAGTTGAATGTTTACGTTGACTGCTCGCCGTCTGCACTATTGTTTAATGATGCTGAAAAGTCGATTCGATGTTAAGTAAAATAAATCGCCCCATCAGTACAGTTCACATCTCGCAGTGCGCTCATTTAATGTTTGCAACGCAATAAATTCCGGTTGGAAATTAGAAGATGAGCGAGAGCAAAGTGTATGAGAAAGGAGGGAAGACTTTTTAAACGAATTCAGGAAATTAAATGTTTCCAAAATCACAAGCATCAAGTTGTTTGTACTAATTTGCATCGCGTCAGATTGAGGTTGAAAGAAGACTTCGAAAATTTCTTCTTTTCTTTTGGTTGAATGGATTATTTAAATTTTCCTTCTGCTACTTCCGGTTTTGTCGTGGCCCCGAAAAAAAAAACCCAATATAACGTAGACGAGCGTAAAATACGCATATCGGCTAAATATAAGATAACGGAAGAGGAAAAATGGAAAATCTATTTCTACTAGACCTTGCTCGAATACACACGCCGGAAGAAATCGTTTATAGATGACGAGGGTTGTTTGAATAGCCCTTAGCTCTTCGTATATTTGCATAAGTTTCATACGACCCCACGTTTACGGTGGTATCCATGAATAGTAGTTGCGGTCCAAAAATGTGTATAATAATAAACAAGAGTTTATATTGCTGGGATCCGGTTGACAGAAGGATCAGTTTTTCTTCATTGCTATAATCCCATAAGAGTTCCGGAAGCATGTCTTAAAATTCCTTGCCGGCGATTGTGATTTCAACGATATCACTCCCGCGAGGTTAGTTCCCCAAAAGAAGTACCTGCCAAAAGTAAGCCCGACGGGGCTTTCGCTACGTATGTTGATTGGAGCGCATTGTGTCCACTACAAGTTTCTCTATAGAGAGAGAGAGAGAGAGAGACTCGCCGTTAATCCATCGCTGACCGCAGCAAGCTCCTTGAATCACCTATAACAATCAAGGACGTATAGGACAAAGCAATTCGGTTTTGCATCGCATCCAGGACTCTCATTCAGTTCAAGTCGTGACAGTTAAACGGAATTGTGTGTGATTGAAGATTGGGTACGCTTATACATAGAAAAGAATGATGTGGACCGCAAAAAGAAAATACAAAGGATGTTAAAACCATCGGCGAAAAAAAAAGTAAAAAGAAAATGAAAATAAAAGAAGGAGCACTCAACTTCACTACGCATCCAGCGACCCGTTTCTTGCTAAGAAAGGTCTCAATATATCAAATATAAAATTCTCCTTTGTCACCCCAATCATTATTCAAAGTGGTGGAATTGAATATCGGCAGCATATCACGTTGGTCGGTTATTATTGAGAGCGTCAAAGTTCGCGGTTCGCTTATAGTCATCTCTTTGACATGAGATCAATACGTCAACGTTAATGCCACTCAACCATCGGCCCGCATCGGCCCGTACTGTGCTTTTCATTTCGTCTTCGATATGATCCTTCTTTTGAGTGATTCATTGTTTTTTAGGTTCCTTCTTTTATATTGACTTGCAGAATTAATTCACTTAACGTCATTATAACAAAAACATATTTTTTCAGAATCTTAGGTACGCTCGGAGTAGTTATCGTGAAACAATACCCTCGCGAGAACTTGTAGGGAAAGAAGAAAGAATGGAAGTATGAGATTAATCGGTTCTAAAATGTGTGGTGGCAGAAAGAAGATCTCGTTGTTTTTGTTGGCACCCTCGGCATGCCAAATGAACTCAAATGTATTTGTTATTTCGTAGAAGAAATAAAAAACAACCCACGGGTATTATATACACCCGAGTGACACTCTGCCGCAGGAGCAGCGACTAGGATCTTAGTGCTTTGTCTCTTGAGATTCGGGGGAATCGGGACAAACCTTCAATACACCCAATACTCACAATCGATTCGACTCCTTTGCTTCTCCCTTCAACTCTATTCTCACTGTGGCAACGACTCTTTTACTGGATATGATTTAACCTCACAATCACGTAGCATCAATGTTATCCAGAAAACAGATCGATTTAATGTTCTTATACTGATACTGATACAATGGAAAGAAACAATATTTCTAACTATATTATCAACAGAAAACTATTTTTGTTTTGTATAGAAAAAATCTGATGTTTTAAGGAAATTTACTATTCTTTTAGTTCGCCTGTCAAGTTTCTATAGATTTATAATGCATAAACCTTGTTTCGGTTGGACAATCAGACAATCGATCAGGTGAACGAACACCTTCTCATAGTTGCGGTAGAACAAAACGCAGGACAAAATCAAAGTTTCCTGGTAACGAGAACGACAAACATTAACAGAAATTGGAAATGAAACATGAAACTTTACACTATTGACACATGAGATGAGTATCATTTGCACATTTCATACAAACTTTACATTATAAACTACACTAATTAACTCAAAATACTCTAAGTTAATTATCAATTTATTCGTTAACTTGAATGTTAATTTTTGTTTCATTTCGATTTCAACAACGAAAATGCTAACTTTCCTCGTTCATGAATAGTACGGCAAAATCCATACTGCGGTTACTATACCGAGGTAGTTTATTTCATCTAAAATTACGAGATGTGGTTGCAGGTTGTTATTGTAATCGATGATAGCGAACAAACGCACACACACACACACACACACACACACACACACACACACACACACACACACACACACACACACACACATAAACACTCGCCCACACAAAGTATGGCTCTATATCCGCAGTATATATTCTACTCGGGCAGTTCTCGCAATTCGCATATATTCATTCGTGTTTCGGTTCCTTCGATTGAGAGATACAAATCCGGGGCTAGACCGTTGCACATATTTTTGCTGTTATGTGGCGGCCATATATGCGGTGGCCAGCCCCAAGTGCGCGATAAATTACCCACCCAGGTTTGTATCGATTTCGAATTTCTGGTCTTGCTTTTGCCCACGGTTGCTAATATATTTCGAAAATTGTTTCAACTGTAAAAACTCGAAAAAACAAGTGTAAAATTGGCGTACGAATCCTTTGGGATCGTGTCAAAAAAAATTCCAAAAACCATAAAATCGTCGTTATATAATAAACGAACGTTAAAAATTCATAACTGGCATAACGGCAATATAACATAACAGAGTCGGATTTATATGTATTAATTTTATATTCTAAAAAGTGCAAATTTTCAACAACAAAAAAATAAAAATAAATTGGTAGGTGTTAGTATTTTTCTTTATGAGAAATTGTCAGGTCCTTGTAGGTCAAAAGTTTTAGTTTCGTCATTGCAACCACATAAATATAAATGCCACCCTGGTGGTGCAGACTGCAGTAAAGTAAAACAACAACAAGAAAAACGAAAGAAAAAGTCATATTTGCGTCGGTTGGTTTCAAATATTTCGCTGTCGCTAGCTCCTCGCAATGGGTTGTGCTTCACGTGAACTACCATTTAGACTGGTGGTGTTGTAGTCTGTATTGCTGATCCAGAGAAACGCGATACTGATGCTGGTGAAATGCGACCTAAATGGCGTAACCGGCATAACCAGACCAGGGAAACCTTCTTTATGACACCTGTTTGCTATCAGCCGCAGTTCTATACATGAACTTCCACAGAGGCGTTCAGATCTTCATAGACTTTACGACTTTGACGAGTTTTGAACCAATATAAAATTTTATACACGCAAAACTTTTAGTTCACTAATAAACTGCACCAACATAACATACATTTTCCGCATAATGTTCTCGTGTAAAGTCGATTTTTCAAGCAAAAACATCTGCACTGCAACTTGGAGGATTCAATGCGTTTTCAATGGACTCACGAGCTAGTCATACTTTACAGACATATTCATTTTACTAAACAAATCTGCAAAGTGCAAAAACATTTTCAGAGTACATTTATAAAATAAATATTTCGCTTCTACCTTTTGCACTAATTTTGAACTAATTAGATTGCAAAGCAGTTTAAATGCTGATGTTCACACAATTTTATAAACAACGAAATATTTGTGAATTCAAATTAAAATCTTTATTAAATAATCAAACATTCACAATTAGGGACAATCAAACAAATTAACTGTGTAAACATACTTTTCACAACAAATACAATGCGTGTTCAAACGTCACGAATATTACGAGTACTTTGGTTACCAATAAAAACAAAACAATTCATTTCAATGTACATACGAACCGACAAAAAGCAGCGTCGGTCCAAGCCAGTTTCCCTGTGGTAACTTTTCTGACACCTCTTGCTGAAAGCTCTTCAAGTTCAAGTCAAAAGGATTGATAGTCCTTGTATGGACATGGTCCTGAATTCAAGAATAGAATTGGATAGCAATATGATATGGGCATGTCGACTAATCAGAATCAATGATGGATTCATTTTGTCCTTCGTCCTATTTATTGCGGTTCCATGTGCATCATTTGCAGAATCATATGTGTTATTGTTATTCCTTGATGTTTACTTACTGACCCTCAAAATATTTCAATTCAATCCTAAGGATATTTTTGGTAACTATACTTATCAATTCAAATTCAGTTCATCATCAAACATGGTTTTTTCATTAAAGTGTTGACTAAGATGGATGTCAGCAGCATATATAGTTAATTAATTAATTAATAAAAGTGAAAAAGTAATCTTCATTGTCGACATTATAATTCATTCAACTCATAGACCATATTGCCTTCGGCTGAGTGATGTGCCCATGTGCCATATTATTTTGCGCATAGTAGTTTTTTATCCCCAATTTTTTGTTCCATATTCTCCACTTTTTCGACTAGGTACCTAACACGATGATGATGACCATTCAGGCATTTGATTACATAATAATGCAGCAACAATTCATTTGCGTCAAACTATGGAAAACATTTTCAAGTTATATTTACCACTTTGTTTCAGTAAATAGGGCCTGAGATTCTATAAAATAAGTGATGGATTCTCAAATATCTTACAATTTTATAAATTAATATATTTCCTGGAACCAAGTCTGAGGCTCAGACAAGGATTTATAACAAACAAACTGGAACATGTCAAGGAACAATTTAAATATTTAGAGTTGAAAAAGTTTATTTCAATGATTTTCTTCAGTTTTATGTAGGCATATAGAAATAAAATTATTGCACCACCGTTCATGCCAACAACAACTCAAGTGTAATGGTGATGAATTTGAATCAGGTCTAGTCTAAACATTAAGTTCGACTAGCTCACTAGCAATCACAAACAATGAGAAATGCGAAGGAAGGAATGTTATTTGTGGTCAGAGGCAGATTGAGTCAGTTGAACTAGAAGGGTAATGGTTAGCATTAAAGTGGTTTCAATCAAATAGCACACCCTTTAATAAGAGGTATAGCCATAGTGCAGATATCACGAAATGAAACATTTAATGTTGATGGAAGTAGAGAAGGTTTTGCAACAACAGCAGATGTTTCGAAAATCGTCGATGCATTCGACGTTCGGGAACTCGGGATTCACGGATGATTAAAGCCCTCTCATTTTAATCGTATTTCCAGCGAAGCTACAATTAACACACTACCGTGCTCCTCAAATATTTGAGCCCGATGCGCCGCTGTGTGTCGACTCCAATCCAATGCAACGTTCACGGTTTCGGTGAGTTCAATATGTGTTGTGTACGTGTGTACATGTTCGTTCTGGTGATTCTGTTTGTTTGACCGTTCCATATTGACTTCCCGTGCTTGAAGTTTACATAACTCTCTATACAAACATACACATTGTCTATCGAATACAAATTAAACTGCGTTTAGTAACTCATTCCAATGTATATCGTCAAACTGATTGAAATCAACGGGTGGAATGGTGGAAAAGAAAAAGATACCGACTGCTGACGCAGTGAGATTGAATCGTTCAATCAATCTCATTTCCCTTAGCTATCTCCTTTGTGTTTCCAAGCTATATAACATTTCAACTTTTTATCGTTCAAATTACTTCTACCCGTGTACGTTTGAACATTTCTCGTTCAACAAAACATTGTCTTTTCTTTTTGCTCCATGCACTATTTATATAAGTATAGAATTAAAATAATTGATTTAAGTAGACGGACGTCCGGTTTATCCGCTTGATTCGTTCGTTAAGCTGCGGTGGGGATCGTTACAATAAAAGGTGAGCGTTTCTGAGTAGGAAACACTGGAACAGCGGTAACTTTCGGAATCATCGGAATGTGGGTAAACTACAAATGGCTCGGCTTGTAATCCATGTAAGAGCTGTGTAATTTGATTGCCTAATGGTCTACTCAGAAGCTCTGTGGAAATTCAGTATCCAGTCTTGTATACCTAAGCAAGGATGTGATCATATAGAAGTTGTGATCACATAATGCACTAATTGAAAACGCATTCTACCGTTATCCTCCTAGAAATGACAGCGCATACAATCCTTTTGACTTCCTCTTTAAATAGACCCACATAGGACGCGAATACTTTTGTTGTTTCGTTGACTCATTCAAACAAGTTGCGAACTGCGCGAAGAATTAGGACTAATCACAGACTTGTAAATTGAAAGCATTTCTACAATATTTTCATCGCTGGTTTCCTTGGACCAAAAATGTACCTAATTCCAACCAGGGTAGCCTTTTCATTTTGCCAACAATCATTTAGTAGTATTCTTCTATCTTGACAAGTAGAAGGTCCTTTTGACGATGACGGCCATCCTGGAATTAGTTTCATTCCATTGGATGACAAAATAAGAATTCTTCTTATTCCTCTTTCCACATATTCGTAAATCTTTTCTAGCATTTATTTGGAAAGAACATTTCTAGGGGCATATCCACATATTCACATTATACTAATCGAAATCATAAAGTCTGGTCATGAGGATGTTTTAATTTTGATGATGACGAAACGAATATTACATTTTTAATTGAAACCAGCAAATTTTCGGATATGTATAGTCGCACTAAGTATGGTTTTAATTGAGGCCATAATCCGACCATATAAAAAGCCCTTACCCTATTTTGCCAATTTCTCTATCTTTAAGTGGTTCATTAGTAATGCAAGTCAGCTAATGGAAAACGGGTGCGGATTGGCATGCTACGTCTACTTCGTCTCTCATTGCGCTCGCCGGCTTGTCCGTCGGAACGAACACAAATCCACCAAACTTGCGAAAAGTAAAGAAGCAGGACGCCGGATGCGAGCAAGGAAAGAAGTTTTGCTTATATTACAAGTGTGAAAGGTTCTCTATGCAGTCTCTGGTGGTGGTCATATATTTTCCTGTTTCCTGAAAGTGGTGAAAAGTAGTGGAAAATCTACTTTTTAAAAGCCGATTAATTAACACATTACCCATAAAAAATATTATAATAAAGTTGAGTTTGCAGGAAATTGCATTGTTTTCTTAAAGACTTCATGGTAAATAACAATTTATTATTGGGAGTAAAGTCGTTCAAAATAATTTTATTAAAATCACGTTATTCATTATTACACTTATAATCTCAAATATTAATTTAAAGTGTTAATTAATTGAAGTGTTCATACGCAAAAAAAGAGATGCATGGAAAATGTTGTGTTGGCTGTGAAAACGAAAAGCACTCCTCTCGACAGAGTTCATTAATTCAGATTTTCTGTATATAGAAACTATACATATAAATAAATGCTACTCTCCAATGAAAAGCTCTACGTTCGTATCCCTTGAGGATTATTAACAAAAATATTACTATTGATTCATCACTTCTATTCAGGAAAATGTAATGCGTGAACCTTCCACTGCCACGATGAGGTTTTTCCTGTTTTTGTTAAGTTTTGCGTCATTTTTCACATTACATGTATAGGTGTATAAAAGGAACATCTCAAATCAAGGACATCTGAAAGTTTTCGAATAATGAACCAGAAAAACTTTAATATTGACGGGAAAACATAACGAAGTGTTCTAAAATGTTGTCCCTTTGAATTCTTCAATCAAGTTTAGCATTTTATATGAGTCATTACATTTTTATTTTAATATAAAATGGGCCGATTCACGTATCAAAGTTAGTTTCACATTCAATTAAGAATGAATGTCTGGATAATTCCCAAAGTGGTAACAATCAAATTACATTTCTTAATAAAATGGCAACATTTTTCGTTCGTGCACTAGACTAAACTATACTTGCTTTTCGAACTTCGGTTTATGGTCGCAAATTAAAAATTATCAAATTCAACTTATGAAAGGCATATCGGATTGCTTTACTGATTATGAAAACATATAACAAGAATATTATAAAAAGTAAATTTCTTCGGAAAGCGGTGCTGAGCGTGGAGAAGTCGAAAAAAAAGACCACCAAAAGAAAGCATGGAAAGCAAAAACGATTTTAATTAAACACGTAATGCGTGCGTGTACAAAATGCCTTCAAGAAAACAGAAAACGCTTTTCATATTTTCAATTTATCATAATAAACCTGTATTTTCTATTATTACATCGTGAACTTTGTGTTTTTTTTTTATTTCTGACCCACACGACCACAAAGCAAGCAAAAAACGAGATCGGAAGATCTAATTTCAAGCATTCGTTTAATCTTGATCTACGAATAAAACAAGTAGTTTTAACACGTTCGTACATTGTTCAGAATCGAAATTGTTACACGAAAAAAGAGCGCGCAGAAAGTGGGAAAAAGTAAAAATGTTGAATTTAGAAATGTAGGAAGTTGGTAGTGGTATAGTGTGCTAGTTCTTTGGGACACGAAACTAGGTAGTATTCAATTTGTATTAGACGAAAACCTTTTATGGTGTTAGCAGGAAATTGTGTGCGAACACCCGCGACTACCCGGATAATCTTTGAGAGGTTGAATCATTTAGATAACTACAACCAATCTTGAGATAATCTACCCCAATCTACCTTCATCTATACTGCACAAATGTACCACCGATACTGCAGCTTGATAGCACCTCCCGTTGGCATTGATAAAATTTATTGCTATAGCACTTCCATACCAACTAAAAAGAACAAAAGCTAACAAAAAGAAAATCTATTGATCCGTAATAGTTTCCATTTCAGAAAATGATAGCAACAATTTCGATAATAACTTAATTTTGATGTTCCTATACTCGGTTGAAAGATATCAATTACATTCATGTTCATGTTCATGTTCATTGTTCCATTCATATGTAGCTCTTTAATTTCAATTATGGAGTATAATGGCTAAGGTCGTGATGTGATGCTGAACGTGTATCTCAAATGGGAGTTAAGGTAGCGATGAATTGAATGAATGCATTTTCGTTTCGATTGCTTTAAAATTAGCTTTTAGTCGGAGAGCATTGAAAGATAGGAAATAAACTGTGCTGATTAAATTTCACCGTGTATACTAGACTTGAACTATAGAGACATGCAGTTTCCTATCGATGCAACAAGAATTTAGCATCGTAACGAAAATGCCCCACTGTCTGCTTGTGCTCCAACAGTAACCTCAGACTATATAGTTCGAAACGTTTCGAGTCATCGAGTGTGTTGAACTTTACTGCTAATCCTTGAAAAACTACCTTTTGTTCGTTATTCGTTTCGTGTTTGTGTTTTTTTTTTTTTTGGTGTACATTTACTTTTTATTTTTTCTCTGGCTGACTAATATAGCAAGCAGATTTTTGTTTAACGATTTACTACAAGTTTAACCATATATAGGTATCAAGGCGCAATTTCCGAAGAGATTAATGTCACGTAATGTCACGCACGGTGGTAAAAAGGTAGATTTATTAGTTCAGAGTTTGATTAAAAATTAGTGTCGTTTATGTTGGCCGGATTACTCTACATCTGACGAGTTTGTAATTTTTACTTCATTCGTCGAGGTATTAAAAGTCTTGTTTACGTTTCCTTTTCGCCATGGGACAAGGATGTATCTACTAATCGGCGACATTTTTATAATGCGAGTAATTTAAGGCCTTGGGGACTTGTCTAATGTCCACAACACACATTACGTTCAGGTTTATTATTGCATATTCTACATTTCCTAGTTTCTCCCTTAAGCTTCACACGAAACAATTTTTGAACTAGTGTTAATTTGTTTGGAAAAATTGCTTCTTCTAAACACAGATGCAATTTTTAACAATCAAAGTGCATCAGACTGACCTGGAAACTTGATAATTCTTTCTTCATATTTTCTTTTGTAAATATAATTTTGCACTGATGCTGTTTCATAACAACTACTCCTGCCAGTTCTTTGTTCTTCTTGTCGCAGTTGCAAATAAAGCGCATGAGTATAAGTTTCCTGTCGCTCTTGATGATAATATGTAATGACATTTATTCAGTTTTAGACCTTTAAAACATGAATAACAATGTCATTCGCGCTACATTAAACATGACTCTTCGTTCGCTGCTTTTGAATACTAAGTTAACTAATTCACCCCTCTGAAGTAAGCTGAAGCTCCTCTACTCTGCTTAAATGTCAATATTCGATTATTGGATTCAAGGCTCTGAAATTAAACGATAAAACCAAAGTGAAATTGAAAGAATGAAAAGAATTGTGGGTTTGTGTTGATAAGAAATAAAACGAAATCAGCATTTTTTTTTCATATTATTTTTGCATGATATGCTTTCTTTCAGTTATAGAAAATGCCTTTGACATATTCAATTTTCTTTCACACCGAGTATTTGAGCTACTAACAGGTACTTCATACTTCGATGAAGTAGTGTTGAGCCCTGTTATAATGCAGTCAGCTCAATTAAAATCCTTTCCTCGCTTTCCTCGTTTTCGTCGTCTTCGTGCCCATTCAAACGATGCTCGTTTTCGTAGCCTTTCTAGCTTCTCGAAGTGTCTCATAACTTTTTAATCGAATTCAATGGCTGTACACTATTAGCAGGCTGTTATTAAACAATTCAAACAGGCTTCAGTGGAAAGGCCTACTTGACTTTAAGAGTGTTAAGGTGTTAAGGTGTTAAGGACGTCAGCGTGCACGTATAATTTCATTAACGGCTTCTGGGCCGAGTATAGTCGATCAAAAGGCATGAATTTTGAGGCAACATGCCTAACAAATTAATATATCGTAAGCCATAGGCCTGTTTAATCAGTGCTGATAAGTTGATATATGATCATGTGATAAGGTTGTAAGTTAGCATTATGTTAGAATTTCAATCCAGTCAGTTCAGTTGGAATAGCGTCGACAGAATACGACAGACCAAATGGACATTTGCTTCCGTCATCCGACGAATAATATATTAACAATAATTTATTACTGTCCTAATGTTGAGATAGGTCATGAATTGTGTTAAGTATTTAACATTTTCATTTTCATTTACAGATATTCCGCAGTTTACGAACCAAATCAGCAATATTACAGTGCCCATCGGAAGGGAAGCCGTATTGGAATGTGGAGTGGATAACTTAGCAACTTTCAAAGTAAGCCCAAGTCCAAGCAATGCGAAATGTGAAATGTGAAACTGTTAAATTCACTTTTCGTATTACTTTAACTTAACTTTACGTTTGTTAATGTAGGTATACGTAGAGGTATGTTATGAGAAAGACACAATTTATTCCGCAGTATTTTTCGAAGAAAAACACTAAAAAAAAGGCAGAAATGTCTAGAAAAGAAAACGTTCTGTGGAGGAAAAGTAGCACACGTAATTAAAGGCACAGTTCATTTCTCTGACTTCGGCCACGTCTTGCTCTAACGTTGACTGGCCTTCGGCGCGTTTACATTACGACCGACCATCTAACCTTACTTCTTAGCTAGGTATACGTAACATTACATCGTGCAGACTTGCATATAAAAGTTTGCCATTCAGGGTGACAGCGAGTCGCATTGTAAATTTAAAAAGTGAAGAAACATTTCCTTAAATTAAACTTATTTACCTGGTCGAGAGTGACTTTAATTCAGAGTGAAGATTTAAATTCATTAAAAAGTATCCACGGGAGTGGTTATACATAGTTTAAACATAAAATGTAGAACGAAAAATAAACGAAATGAACGAATATAAAACTGACACCAAAAAATATTTCTTCAGTCGCTCCGGTTAAAAGGAGGGAGTAGGGCGTGGAAGCTTCAGAAGACGTCGAAAGTTGTTAGCCAAATTAATGTCATCGTTATTAACCTTTTTTTTTTCGTAAAGTAATGATCTACTTTAAGATCCTCGTCAAATATCCATAAACCAAGTGAGGATTTTATATGACTTAAGAGTTACGTTAGTATATTCGTCCAGAATGCACTGATGAGATGAGATGAGAATCAGAAAGGCACAAGGACCACACTTTTGCATTATGCAAAAAACTTGTCATAAATCTTAGGAAATTTCTTTAACTTTATATAAAACAAAAAACTCGAGAACAATGTCGTACTTATAATAGATAAAGAAAAGAGACTTGAACTGGAAGGATCAATTTCTTCCTTACAAATTTCTCATTCATTGTTATCACTGCTATCATGCTCAAAGTATAATCCGAAATCAACAATCATACGACCCTTCGTGTTCAACCAGTCTTACGCACACCCTCGATAGTTACCAAGGACAATATAGCAAGTGAGTCCTTTTGATTTGTGTAGTTTCCTCGTTGGTTGACATTTTCCTTTGACGGTGGGGTGCAAACAGCAATCTCACTTTCGGTATATTGTGAAAAGGATACTGACACGCGTGTCCGTTTCACTTGAAACGAATCAGATAAGAACGACAACTGAAACTCATCGATAATAATGTTATAGTTGCATGAAGTAAGACTATGGTATAAAGGACACCCAAATTCCTCTTTATAAGTCAAAATTTATTAATATATTGTTAGACACAAATAAGCAATAGCATTTAGAAAAAACTGTAGTCACGGCCCACGCAACTTGCTTATAAATACTTTTTCTCTACATACTTCCTACCATCTTTACAAGGGATGTTGCATTGAGTAAGGAAATGGGGAATTTGTTATGAATACTGTATGGGTGAATGCCGAATGGAGCATTTCCTCAAATGCGACAAAGTATGTGAATCGTTAGGACTGTAAGGACATGAAGCAATTCTATAGAAATGTATTATTAGAGGAATGAAGGAACGAAATATGAGATGTTGCTAACGTCATTTAACAATCTGAATATATTTATGAAAGGTAATGTTGAATAATACAACTATAAATCATTCTCGTGCATTACATCCAAGTAACCTGAACAGGAAAGGTGCGTACTTAGAAAATAGTGGAATCAAATTAACGGTAAAAATCGGTAGCAATACACTTTTGCTATTTTCAACTTTATGACATTGAAAAACACAAGACTTCAGGAGAAACTCCTTCATAAATCAGTTTTGAAACACCCTGT
The DNA here is from genome assembly GCA_030264535.1 of Liometoxenus newtonarum. Taxonomy (NCBI): domain Eukaryota; kingdom Metazoa; phylum Arthropoda; class Insecta; order Coleoptera; family Staphylinidae; genus Liometoxenus; species Liometoxenus newtonarum. Next base: position 24,830 of record JARJEB010030298.1, read on the forward strand.
ATTCAAACTAAACCCTGTATATATCATATTTACCATCAACCATCAACCTATATACGTTACAAATTTTGTTTATAACGAAAAAAACAAGTTTGAGTGTATAGCTCTAGATTCTAGAATGTTAGAGCGTCGCCCTAGTAACATGCTCTCTGATCGTTCTTTTTGTGTTTATTACTAATTTATTTATTATCTCACAAACTATGCGACCTACGAAAAAATGTTACAAGAATTAAAACGTTGGGAATAAAAAACAAAACAAGAATATATTTTTTGTTTCTGCTCAGAATCAATATTTAGCCAGTTATGTGGAATTTAATATTTGGACAGCCAATAGCTCCCTTCTTTGCCGACCAATTTTATTTATTTTTACTACCGATCTCTAACGGATCTCCACGAAAATAACACTTTACTTTTTTTTCCGATTGCATAACTTTCCTCAACTGTACTTTCCGTATATGGTCCGAAAGTAAAAAATCAGAAGGAATGTTATTTTTAAACTAGAACGGCGGGGTGGAAAAGCTGGCTTACTTACTTTATATTCATGTAGATATAGAAGAATAAAAAAAGGAAGGAACGAAAAAGCGAATACCTAAAATTTGTTGGTGGTAGTGAGCTGTGCTGTGCAAGGCAAGTTTAGTAAAGGTAAAAGGTAGGAAAACGTTTCACCGCGACATTGAACGAAAAATATCTACCGCCTAAAGCAAGTTGCGTCGTGTTCTTTACAAAGTAAAAGCAATACATACATTCAAAGTACCTGTATAAATGAGTAAATACCTAGCAAGCAAGTCGGTTGGGGCATATATTTCGCTTTTGTAAATTTAGTCGACCGTTTAATTGACTCTCAAATATTTCCCTGACATTTCATACACTCAAACGCGGATTTATTTCGAGCGTAAAACATTGTGCGACATCATGTTTGAATTTAATTCTTTTACTTTTACTTCTACTTGTATACCTATACAGTTTTACTGCTGTTATTCCTGTAAAAGTAAAGTTCAATAAGGTCAAGTTTCTTCTGAAATTATGTTTCGTTACTTTCTGCTTCCTGAATGAATAATTTTCCATTGCTTTAACAACAGAAGTACAAAGTGCAACAATTATGAAAGATGATTCAGGACTCAATGTTGGGATGGTTCCTTATTTTATATCCGCTGTCGATGTAGGATCATGAGCTACATTCAGTTCAACTTTTGTTCTATTCATGACTAGATTGATAGGACAACAGAGAGGTCGCGGTCGAACATCTCTTCTTTATACCTTTGTGACTTGTATCTTTCCTGTCAAGTCAAGTCGACCATTATTGAGATTAGCATTTTACATAGCTATCTGCATATAGCGTAGACTGTACATACTATAATATACATTTTCATAAGTTACTACACGAGATGATACTTTGAGGACTACAACTCTAAAGTTTGCTTTGTTCGTTGTACCGTTGTACATACATTCTTTCATGGTGCAGTACAAAAGTACAAAGTAAAGCAAATCTTTTAGAAATAAATTTATAAAGCTATTTAGCGAAGAAAAAAGGAATTTTCTTGGTTTAACAAGTTATAAATTAAATTCTTATAAGAAGCAAAACGTTTCTGCATGTTTTGCTACAATGTGTACTTATAGAACAAAATGTGACATGGTCTTTTCTACTACTACAATAAGCAGCTTTATTGTCGCCAATATAAATTCAAAGCTCTAGCATATAAATTTTAATTTTAAATTTCCCAACGCAGTTTTTGTTATTTTACAGCTCCCAAAATATTCAGAAACTGCTTGCAAAACTGTACAAATGATGAATTATTGTTGTTAAATCGTGAAGATTTTATACGTGAATAAAAATTAAAATAGCCTGAACTGACAAATAAAAATTCGATAACACAAAGGATTTGAAAAAGAACTAGCCCAGTGAAATTTTTGAGGGAAATTTGTAATTTCGACGTAGGAGAATTAATAATTATGAGAATTTTCGATGTTAGTATTTTGTTTCATAAATTTATTTTGTTCAGGTGTAGATATGTTTATCAAAAAAGAGGAAATTTTAACAGCTAGTTCATTAAAATTATTTATTAATAATTTTTTCAGTAGATCGAAACCGGACGTAGTGTGCAAGCAGCAACGTTTTTGAACCAATTTCCTGTGCTAGTCCTGCATTTTGCATCTTTTATATATAGAGTTTTATTAAGCGTTAAATTTTAAAGTTTGAAAGCTTCGCAATTATTTAATGTTTGCATAGATGTTAATTCATATTCATGCTTTTTGATTTTCTAGAATAATTTATAATTATTTATATACGCGCGTTCCTAGTGGACGCTTCAGGATTCCGGACCAATTTTGCTGAGAACATTTATGTACCTAAATCCTTTGTCACGTTACATGTTTCTGGATTAGTTGCATTATAAATTTATATCAACATTCATCTTTTAATACATAACAAGCCTATTTATTTGAAGTTAGCTAAAATAAATATTTCGAATAGTTTTTTTGGTTCGGTATAATCTGAAATTTGTAAATTGTAATGAAGTACTTAATTTAGAAGAGTTCCAAAGAAAGAAGTAAAATTAGTTCCCTTCAAATTCAAATACTTAGATATTTTGAAATGTAAAATATATATGGCTGCGACAAAGAAATGAGATATTTCGAAGCAGAGTATTGCGACTCGACTATATAGAAAACAAGTGGATGTTTGAGATATTTAAGTATGCCAGAATGAAATATGATCATTGCTCGACTGAAATATCCTTCGAAGAAATATAAATTACATTTTGTATACGTAGCTACAAGTAAATACGTATTTCAATGCAGATGCGTTGCGAATGAATGTAAAAATAAGTTCCAAAGCCATGTAAGAATAAAGGAAAAATTCTTTAGTTTGCATACATGAACTTATTACTTCTATAAGTTTTTCTATATAAAAGTGGAAAAATGTGGTTTTGTATACCTAATAGGACTGCATACAGGATGAACCAAAAGATTCGCATGAAATTACAGGGAAAATTCATAATCTAAGTTTCAATTTCTTTTCGTTAATTACGGATGGAATTGCTAACAAAGTGACAAGTACACTCAGTATATCATTTGTTCCCCTGAGAACCATGAATACCATGGATCTAATTGTGCGCTTAATTAAATTTTTATTTATGTCCACCTTTTCTTTTCAATTTTTACTGATGCTCTTAACGTTACGCACTGCGTTGCATAATTGTGCCATTATCACAAAGAAAAAGTATACAAAAATAGTATTTATTCATAAATTATTGCTATATAAATAAATTTAGAATTGTTATTGTTATTTCTATTCTCATGCAACATAAATTTTCTAAAATTCGAATAGAATTTGATACAACCAAGTACAAATTTTCAAGGTAGATTGTTGATGTAAACATTCTATATTTATGTTTTGGGTACGTTACGTTATAGAATATTGACAATGAAATAAAACAAACCTGAACAAAAATGTGTTTTATTTAGTTGTTAAAATCAAAAAGGAATGAATGAAATGTGGCGGCTATGAATTTATTTATGCAAATATTTTGATGCAACGCAATGAAATATCAAAATAAATTCGCCGAAAACTGGTGGGTTATTAACAATATAGCTTCATAGACCTTTTTAAAAATTCATTAAAATGCATAAATTTATTTTTATAAATTTATAACAATTGAATTATGATTAATTTTATGATAAAAAAGAAGCACAAACTTGCACATTTTATGTTTTGTTTTTATTTATGAGTTACATATTTATTTAATATATTTGAACCATAGCTTTTGTAAATATTAAAATTTTTGTAAAATTGTTATCGAAACTAAAATTAAACCATAAATTTTCTTGAGAAGAAAACGTCATTATGTTATGCTCATTATCATGAAGAAACATTATGGCAGTTTTATTTACCTGCCTTTCATTGGAATAAAGAAACCGCGAGTATCCCATTAAATTTCCTTTTTATTCGCGTTATTTCTTAGTCGTTTTTTTGCTCTCTGATATTGTGTCTGCCTTTCCAACTACTCCATACACATATTTATGTCAATGCGCGTAGATATGGTACTAAAATCCAATAATAATTCTTCAACTTATTCCCGGTGTTCCCAACCGTTCCAACATTTCGAATCATTTTACAACGACAATAAAAACATTAAAAGTTTCGTATTATTGTGCGATCGCCGAATACATAGTACTTACACAGCTTATAAATAAAAGTTTGTTGTTTCGAGATTTTTCATAAAAAAATATTTATGTAAATGTGTGTTTATTCCAAGAGAACAGAAAAATTGCTAAAAATGTTAATGATAATAACAATAAGAAATTTATGATTGTCGCAAATGTCGGCATGCAGTAGAGACGGGCATGCCAGTTGTATAATTGCACTTTAATTAAATTGACTCAGCCAAGGAAAGAAAAAGGGGCAAAGGATGGCACAAAGGCGTGCTTTATTTCGATTAAATTTTCCACGATCCAGGCGGATATTATCAGTACGGGCCGCGTCGTGCACTTTTTGCCCTCGTTAATATTCACTTAATTGTCTTAACAATACTTTCATCATCTCACTCTCAAAGACTCACCAGCAAAGACCTTTGGAAGATAGGCAGGCAGTTTATTTGTGTTTAATTGTTACAAATTAAATCATTAATTTGCCACCTAATTTCCAAGACAATATAAACTAGAAATCATAATCAGGACTTCTTGAAAATTGATTTTCAGTTTCATCATTCTTTTTACCGCTTTTCATTTCAATTTGCAATTTTCATATTTTGTATAGTAAGATGTAAGATTTAATGAGTTCCTATATCGTGTGCAAATTAATTTCCTTGCTATGGTTGCTTGTACATAAGTTGTGGTTAATTATAAACGCAATTTTTCCTTTTTTCTGTACGAATGCTCTTCTAGTATTTACGTGTAGACTTTTGTGCAATATTTTCACTATTTTTATTTTTATATATAAACGCTGCGGTTGAAGAAAAAAGAACGTTTAACAAGCCGTTAGCATTAATAATGTAAAAATTTATTTTTTAATTAAAAGACCGGTTAAATTGATTACGGAAGGCAGACACTTTCCGTTAGGCGTTACTTTCTACAAAATTGAATGAGGTCTAAACGTACAAAGGCTAAAAAAAAGGATAATCGTTCTTGGTACAACGAAACATGCAGGACCGCAGCCTAATAAAAAAAAACTTTTTTTTACCAAATAACGTCCAGGAAGGACATAATATTACGAATACACGGTTACGAATATTTTTATCCCAGTCAGAAAAACATGATTTGAATATTTTTTTTATATTTCTTATTTTTGTTGATCCGTATCTGTTACGGACAAACCTCCAATCTATTAGAATCTGACTCGCACGAATAAAATAAGCGCACTTGGGAAATACTTGAACCAGTACAGTTAGTTCGGGGTAATTTAAAGCAAATATATTGTGCACTTCTTGTTCACCATGTATAAATCAATTTGGACGTAAATGTGCTTTTGTTTGCCGCCCATTCGCATACCGCACTCCGAGCTAATACTTATACGCAACCGAAACTTCTTATTAAGTCTCCTAGCCCAAGATATGATTATATACCAAAATAACGCAAATTGTTATCAGCAAACCATTAAGTTGTGTATACTGCATCTAAATAAACGATTGCTAGGTTGATGTTCGTTTGCCGGTTTGCTGCAGCGGAGACGGCGTAAATGGGCGCCACTCTACGTTTAATGTGGCAGAGACACGGAGTACACAGTTTATTCAATATGATTATTAATTTATTTATTAACTTTCAACAAAACATAAAAATATTAGCGACTTGCACACCGGCTAAATAATCCGAGGTAAAAATCCTTATTACAAAGTAAGACAACAGCCACACCGTGTTTTTATACCCCTTTAAATGTGCATATAACAATCAAGCCTTAATCGAAGATAATCGTCACGATTCAAGTGTATCTGAATCAAGACTACTAAATAATCAAAACACATCATTGACTATAACATCTGTGATACAGTTTCAAACAAAATGAAGAGGAGTCATGTGCACGATATCCCGGCCGAGAATACAAATGTAAAGTTTAACGTTACACGATATTAAAACTTCTTCTTAGAAGCAAACAAGAATATGTAATACTTTTTTCTTAAATGTATTTGTAAGTTTGATTTTCATTGTTTCTAGGTAGCCTGGTTAAGAGTCGACACGCAGACAATTCTGACGATTCACAGTCACGTAATAACGAAAAACCACCGAATAGCTGTGACACACAGTGAGCACAAGACGTGGTATCTGCACATAAGGGATGTCAGGGAATCAGACAGAGGCTTCTACATGTGTCAGATTAATACGGACCCCATGAAAAGCCAAGTCGGATATCTAGACGTCGTAGGTGAGTAAACAAATGCATTCATCTAATTCGCTCTAGACCTAGACATCCTAGACGTTGAACGTCCTCCCTCCATTGAGTATTTTCTCTAAGACTCTCCTCACAGTCTGCAAAACTTCTATTTGTAGCAAAAAAACACGAGTCACCAGTCAGAGTTCACAATTCTGAAAATAAAGCTTTCTCTTTGTTGTTATACGTACTGTCCTTCTTTTCTTTTTTTGCTTTATTTTATTATTATACTTCTTTTAAGAGTGAAGATTTAACATTACACTCCAGTTCACATGTAATCGTTTAAATATTAAAACCGGAATGAGAAGAACATTTACCATAAACTCTAATCTGAACGAAGAACGAAAAACTGGATGTTGGACAAATACGTGCACAATAGGCATGGCGATGATAAAAAAAGAAAAACGTTTGAAATTTTTTTTTGTGGGGGATTTAAGTGAAAGTGATAAAGGCACACAAACGCACAACAAAATGACTACTGTATTATGAATGATAAATGCATGATGTTTCACTCTGCGACACAAATTTAAAGAAATATTTTCCTTTCTTCATATTCTTGATGCGCCTCTTTTCCGTCTGTCTTTATTCTCTGCATTGTGCGTAAAATAGAGCAAAGTCCGCGAGTGGGACAAGAATTTTTTTAACATAAAGTTTAGACATCGACGACAAAAAAATAGAAGGCGTTTTGATAAAGCGTGATTCTTACACCTAAGGAAAAGGACAAACATTCGGTTGAGAAAAAAGACCGGAGGCGTAATAAACGGTGCGCAGTTTACACAATGCCAGGGAAACATCCCTTAAATTTATAACTCGGTAACCGTCGACACCGTAACCGCAAGGTTTCTTTTTTGCTTAACGCGTTGGCGTTTCTGTTTTCGTTTTGTCTCTTTGTACGGTTTACACGTCGACGTCGACTGTTCATTTCATGATTTCACGATTTCTCAACTTGCACTACAAGTTTACCAACGAATTAAAAAAAGAATAACACAAAAGAGAATTTTCACTATTTTATTAAATTCGACTTAACTAGAGAGAAATTAATTGCAAGTTGCATGAGGATTTTTAAGGAAACATAAGCGGTTCTCTCGACATAAATTACTTGCATATGGAACAGCATAAGACACTGTTAAGACAATATAACATCCAACAGTTTCCAGAAGAAGTGATGTATGGCCTGTACGGTAGTTAAAGCTGCAGGAACCATGCAGAAACAAGGAACTAGGATAATAACAAACCGACATTGATAACTCGCCAAGAGTAAGTTTCCTCATTCACCTATTCACGTATTCACCAGGATACAGGATGCGGACACAGGAACTACAAACAGGACGAACAGGACAACGTAAAGTTCAATGAAATTTCAACGATTACCAACTTGTTTGCTTTAAATTTAATTAACGCTTTCATAATTAAGCAATGAGGAATAACAAATCGGAAAACAAAACTTGGCTTCACCGCATATATTTTCCTGACATGCATAAAAATTTATCACTTTATACCAAATTTTGATCATGGTATATAATTTATGGAAATGTTGGCAAGAAAATAGCTTTAAGGATAGGATTTCGATAAGGAAATAATTTGCATTTTTGTAATTAGCACTAATTCATCTTCCGTTTCAAATACCCGATTTGTACATGCTTTTCGTTCTTGGGTGTTTTTGTCCCATGCTCCCACAAGGTCTAATATAATGCAAAATAGCAAGAAGAATACACAGAGTAAGGAGTGAAGAAAAAACAGGCAACGTAATAAGAAATAAATGGGTTTGAGGCTGGAGGATATATAGAAACAACGAATATTTGCGAAAAATGTCGTAAAATTGTTTTCTTAAATTCCCATATGCGCTTCACTGAATTCCTCCTAAGGGAGGATACGGATACAGTCTTCTTAATATAAGCCGCATACACAAGGATGAGCAGTGTTGTCAATATCATGTACTAGCCTTAGACAACAGTGGATATAACTACGCATCGATAAATGCCTAGTGATAAAATACAGCACTTTTCATCACGAGTCTCATAAATAGCTAAAGCAATTTTTCTCCAATTTATTATTATCTACATACAGAGCGTTTATTTCACCATCGAACATAGTATGTAGCGTACGCAATGTTCGTATCCAAAATACCGAGTCAAATTCATGGCAGTGACAATGCACGATCAAAGTAATTAATTTTTATGATCATGTCGTTACTGTCAGTAGTCAATTTTGTTACCTTGTCTTTCAAATAACTCACACAATTCGAATCTCAATTCAACACGAACCACGGTTTACAATAATCATCAAAATAGCTCTCAAACTGACGCACTGACTTGTCATCGTGTGTGTCGTCGTCCGTCCCACATCCCCACTCGCTCTCCGTTATTTAAGCTGCAAACATATAGCACATGCCATGTTTCACGGTAAAATAAACGCACGGTATGTGTAACCACATAGAAATTCAACTTTGTTCAGTTAGCACCTGTACATTAGAGTTTAAAAATCTGATTCCTTAGTGTTACTCGGAAAGCAAAATTATAAGTAAATTATTGAAAAATTGAAACTGATTAATTAATTAGCAGAGAAGTAACTATTAATTTTTCAGTATGAAAGTTCATCAATAATTTTAATATATATTTTAAAATAATAAAATTATGCTTCATAAAGTTTTCACCGTCCATATATAAAACCCTATTACGTAAAGTAAACTAAACTAAAAATTTATATTAAACTCGTAGCACAAAATGAAATTGAATTTTTCCCTTTTTGGCTTGAACATTATTAAACAGTTTTTACGGGAGAAAATGAATTTCTGATATATGAGTAAATTTAATTATCTTCCATTTTGATGAAAAAAGCTAAACAAAAGGAACTATTCCATGTTATTCATTTTGCTATCTACCAAATGAGATTATTAAATATTTTGATGCATTTTCTAATTGTATCATCACTTTTACTATTCTCATTCGACCACGAAAATCACAAAAAAAGCCGATTTTCGACCTGGGGTCAACGGATCTCCACAAATCAAGGAAAAATAAGACTTTACTTTCCTATACCTACATACCTTCGGTATGTGGCCGGAAAGTAAAAATAATTTTGGTTACATAAACAATTGTAAAAATATTGCCATTCACACAATATTCACACACATTTCATACTTCAATTTCAAGTGTCAAGGTTATTTTAAAAAGATTATTGCTAGCTTTGGCTATCCTATTCTGCCTCTAATTTTCCATTTAGAACTGTTTC
>JARJEB010030302.1:0-10007 GCA_030264535.1 Liometoxenus newtonarum
ATATATATATATATATATTTTCGTGGGTGCCTCTTTCTTGTATTATACACATGTGACTCATTCTTTTTCCAGTTTCCCTTATAGCTTTCATCTTCCTTTTCTCTTCATTTCATTTTGCCATTTTCCAGTAACTCCTCTGCTGATCGCACATATTTGTGTGTTTCGGCATCAACTTTATCCGATAGATTGAATTCTTTCATGTTATCCGCCTCTTAGTTCGAATCCACTTCTTTTATATACGTGAATTCCACCATTCCACGGCTATACGTGTATTTTATTGTAGCACCTGCGTAAAAAGGATAAAGTAATTTCGTACAGTATAACACAGTTCCTTCAGTTCGATATTGGAATGGTTTTTGTAGTAAAGTTATGTTCAAAAAGTTGGGTGTTAGACGAGACACGTTTATTCGATGGCCATGGCATACCAAACCGCGCATAGAACCATCGCTTTCACATCTTTCACATCTTACCCACCGCCTTTTTACATTGCTTCCAGGCCTTGGCCTAACAGTAACATATTCGTATTTAGGTTAAACTAGGCTATTTATTGTTATTAGGGGTCTGTTTTACGATGGGCCGTGTCACTAAGAGGGTTATTATTCAGCGGCAGTGTAAGTGTGGGAACTTATGTTCAGCACGTACAAGTATAAAACGAATTGGCCGATATATTCAACTTTTCTTCTCTCAGCCTGCTGGACTACCAAAAGTTCAGAAAGTAAAGTTAAAGCTTAAAGCACAAAAAGTGCATCACCAGCTCAGTACTTTGTACTTTAAGTCCTTCAGGACTATACGCACGTTTCTCGTAAGTACGTTATTTAATGAGACGTTTCAGGCAAGGTTAAAAATTTGCAATAAATTTGATGCTCTACTCCTTATGCTCATGCTTCATGGGATTGTATGAAACTTGCTTCTCACGATGCAAATGTTCGACCCTGCTAACCAACAAATTTGTGGCTTCCACAGGCAACTATGTGTTAGGTACAATAAAATACACGTATAGCCGTGGAATGGTGGAATTCACGTATATAAAAGAAGTGGATAGAAGCATGCTTTGATGCGGTCAGCAAATTGAATCTTGTGAAACCAGCTTAAGGCCAACTTGTTTATGGTTCATAGTATAGATACATATCTGCAAATTTACATCTGAGTGTAGCAATAATATAGAAGCATTATCATTATATGCCTAACTGAATATCCAATATCCCTTATACCTTATAGCATTAACGATTGGAGGCAGTGACCGTACTAGTTGATGCATTGCCGTTCAGTCAAGGTGACACGTAGATGTATCGAGCGGTGTTGGGAAACTTCCCAGCAATAATACTAAAGCGAGTGATTGATGTAGGCAAGAAGTGCACTTACACTCACATTCTGCAGGAGGCTGCGGTGTAGGTATATACCAACAGTGAACCATATAGGCTGGGCTACAGTATCTAAAATGTTCCTGCCTAACCCAATTTTCACATCAATTTTCGCTAATGCATGTGATGATGATGATGATGGTGAGCGTTTGAAGAAGAAAACCAATGGGGTTTTCATTTCAAAAAAGAATTGCTTGGTCTAAGTTCTTGCCAAACACACAGCATGTTAAAGGGATGGCGCAGATGTACTTTGTTTCGCCTTGAGAATTCATTCTATGGAGAACATATGAACGTGAACACTTGTATGTAGAACCATCAATCATACATATACATTTTTGATCTTAAATATTATATAAACCGATGACCTAGTTTTAAGTTTAACAATTTCTTTTCTATTCATGATAAATGTAGGTATAGAATGACTTTCTTCTATAAGAATAATGTTTGTATTGTAATACTTTTGCGACTCGTGTTTCATAATATATTTTGACGACATATATAACATGAAATGCGTGTCCTCGTGTCTACGTAAAAGGAATATGTCATAGAAGTCCTCCTCCGGCACTACTGACTTCACAAAAGTGTTAAGATGAATTATTTTCCAATAATCGTTCTTCGTACCGCATGTATATAGGTATGCAAAAAGTCTCTTTTCTCTGTTCCTCGAGCTTCGAGCTCGTGCCACATTCGAATGTTAGGGTTTGTAATTACGTCGAAAGTTGGTTCGAAATGTGGTTTTTCATCGGGCGCCGACTTCATGACAGGTGCTTTGCATAATTCCAACATTCATCATGCGTCCAACCGCACTCAATTCCTTTTTACCATCAACCACGAGCACGACGAACCGACAACGATGACGACGTATGGGTATTTTATGAAATAAAACGCATATAACCTATTTAAACACGCCTTTTCGGCAAATTATATAACGCTTTGTCTTCGGAAGCGAATGTCGTATGTTAACAACCGGATATTCGTTCATTCTTCATTCCTCTATTCTTATTCCATCATGATTTTCGATAAGCCGATAAGCATTTTTGATATTATCGCGTGTTCATTTGCTGGATGTGAGATTAACATCGTTGCGAAGTGCTCTGATTATGGCTTTTGATAAATCATTTTCTTATGCTGGTTCATCTAAATTTAATTACCAATTGTATGCGTGTTACGTTCCCATTTTCGATAGTATAGGCTTAAATTTCAATTCTTGTAACTACTTATTCACATACATTAACGAAATGTGTCAACCTGATCTCTGATGTTTCAACCTGATCTCTGGTCTTCTCTCCTCAGACTTAGAAACTTGTATATGACGGACGCACTCATCGTATCCACAATTTAAACGCTCACGGCGAAAATTCGAAAACTAAAAGCTTCTTGCCTGTTGGTAAAGGTATGTACAGCGTTTATATCAGCTTTACTCTAAAGGTTAGTGGATCGTATTATTTCACCAGTAATAATAATAATAATGATAATAATAATACTCGGATGATATCTGATGGTGCTTATGGTTCTTCGCGAACGCCACTAATGCTCAACTCCGACTAGAATGGTTCAGATACAGACATTTAGACAAATGTACTTGAACGGGAACGCTATATATGTAGAGTAACGGGAGTGGATTCCAGGACAAGTTATACGATTTCAGCGAGCAGCAAGAGTCTTCTTGCTTTCTCATCGTCAACGAACTCACGATGCAAATACTCTTCTACGTGAATTCAGAATCCTCCCATCTTTCTCTTCGCTTCTCGGGCAAGAATAATGAGAATGTTATGGTGATGAGGCGCGGCTTTACATCCCGATATTAAGCTTGGATATTAGCGCACCGTCGGCCTCGATAATCCACCAGGTGGTAGTGGTAGCCCTAAACTAGACAGTAAACCGAAAGCGAAGAGTGAGCAATGAGAAATATGAGAAACGTAGATGCGAATCTCTAGCAAGCTTTTCAAGCCTTCGGGAACTGTACTGTGTGTCATCCTTATATTAGGTCCTATGTCCCTTATATAAGTTATAACTCACTTTGAGCATTCTCGAACCGTTTTCTCAACTATCTTTTGGCAATAAAACTGGAACTTCGAGAACTGGGCTGGGTAAATGCAAATATTTGTATTCCAAGTCTGCGAACTCGCTCAACAGCAGAACCTTCAATAATAATTGCTGGTGGTTAGTTATTTGCCAACGACTTGGGAAAATATTAAATTTCACCGACCGACACGACTCATCTAACAATACAATCCAGTCCCACCCTACAGCAATAAAATATATTTTCCAGGCGAGTACGAAGAAAATTGTTGGTATTTTTATTTATTTATTAGCAGGTACCTACCTACATGCAATTTTGTGAAAGTAAACGAGCAACTTTTACCGTTTTACCGTGTTTTACCTTAAAGCTGGTGTGTAGTATTTTAGGGAAGCACATCCGGTGAAGTTTCCAACAGCGAAAGCTTCGCGTTTGCAGTTGCTCGTTGCTATTTGTTGCAATGACGGTGGAGTAGCTTTGAAAAATCCTTTTTATTAAATTAAAACATTCCACGCTTTGCTTTTATATATATATACACCAAGCATTTTTATAAATCACGCAGAAAAAGTGGGATACATATCTGTGATGAGAAAATATAAAGACATTGTTGGATATACACAATTTCGTTTAATTAAATGCGCACGCTTTTAAAAAAACAAGAATCACGTAGAAATGTAAAATATGCAGACATTTTTATATATCACGATGTTGGTTCTTTGCATTTAGGAAAAGATCAAGAGTGAGAACCAGAACCAGAGAGCAAGAACAATGGGGATGAGAATGGTAGTTTTGTTCATTTACGTATATGGGACGTTTAAGGAATTGAATTGAATGCCCCCGTATTCGTTTCCGTATGCAAATGCAAATTACTTTTTTCGCTGTCTGCCTGCGCGTGAACCGAACAAATGATCGTTCTTTCTGGGGTATCTTTCGCGTTTTTTTTTCCATTTAATGTACTCTGGCCATTTCGGGTTAAAAGCTACTCGTCCATAACATCAGCTCAGCTGTTATTTATTCACGGTATTTATCTCAATTGATCCCAAATGGATTACAATTAAAATGGGGTTTTAGGTTTTATTGTATTTAAAAGAAACACTGCATATGTTTCTACCCCCAAATTTTAGTTTTTTATTAATTTGGAACCAAATTAAAAACTTTTGCAATAAAAATAAAATATTCGTGACAAAATCAATTTTAGTATTATTAGCCATTAATCTTGACGCTATTTTAGATTATAAAATATAATGTTGTTAAAAAAATTATGGGCACTAATTTTTATCCCCAAATTCATTTCCTTCATCAAAACTTTTATTATTAACCAACCACCAATTCAAAATGTTGAACCTATTTTTAATCGAAAAATGAGGAGAGTAAACATATTAAAAAAAATATGAAAATTTGTGTTTAAAAACCACTTAAAATATAATTAATCAATTTTCGTTTGTTTTAGGTAAGTCCATCCATTCTTCAATTAATCGATGTATATTAGATTTAATCGTGGTAAGTTGTGTTCGTATTGTTAATTAATCACGCAATTTTCAATTTTTATCTGAATTTATTTGAAATAATGAAGCGTCAAATTGAATTTTGCAATACACTTTATAGAACCATGGGTGTCGTAATGTTTATCACATGTTTCCTACCTTGTACGTCCATTACTCACTCTACATACAGTACACGTACCGACATGTATATACGTATAAATTGGACAAGTTCTAAACCCTGCGGCCCAAATTAAACTTGGATTTACACTCCAACTCCTATGTAGCCGTTGCATCAGCTTTGATGCTGGTTTTGTAATAGTGTTGTGAGACTAGTCGATCTGACACTCTGGTTTCTACCATTAGACCAGCGACCAGTCAACCAGTATCAGTCCTACTTTCAGGACCGGACCGCTAACTTTTGCGGCCCTGGGAGCCTACCCAATTAGTCATTCTAAAACAAGTAACCGTCGTGGGTGAAAAAAATAAGTCTAAGACCGACTAAACCCATTATTGGTTATGCGACGCATTTGCCAAAATGTCATATTGGCGCACAGCAGATTTTAGCAACGCCAGCCCAATGTTATCCTGCACGATCAATTTTTGACGTTTGTGACCTAATATTAGAATATTAACCAAAGAATGGGCCCTGAGCTGCAGCCTATAAAGACCATGACTAAATGCGCCTCTGCTTAATTTGCTTCAATATTCTCTCGAAAAGCAATGGCTAGGTGAGGGTATAGGTGAGGCTGTGTATATGATACTCGCCTATTTTATATTGGTACTTACAATCTGCATCGAATCAAATTACACAAAAAAATACAACGTACATTTTGAATAATAAAAATTAAAAAACCCTACTTGAAATTGCATTTGGAATTACAAATACAAGAAAAACAAAAAACGCAATTACGTCGTTTCCTCTAGTCTAGAATAGAATAGAAGAACAAAGAAGCGAAATCGTATATCGAACGAGAACACGTTGTTACTTGTTATTACTAGATACAACTATGTTTTCTATCCGAAACTGAACTTTTCTACTTCTACTTTTCTGATTTTGTGTAACCGTGCGCAAGTTTTTACGTTTTCATTTGAATCTTTTCGTAATATTTTCATTGGAAAATACTTTTTATTTAACTTTTTACTTGTTGTACGGTGTACGTGAAGTGAAGTATACTTTTCTAACTAACGCTGGAATATTATTCGGTAGCTTTGAAGGTAACAAAGTAACGAACGAGTATAACGAAGACAACTTTTGTGAATTCGCTTTGGCTTTGTTATCGTATGGTTGTAGAGTTTTTCATTTGCACATATATTTAACAAATCTATTGGATGTTCCAATGAAAATTAATAATTCAATTATTTTCAAACATATTGTAATTGTTAATCTTTTAAATGTTAAATCTCATTCGAATCTTGTTACATATATTGTTTTGTCCTGTATTTTTGAAACATTCAGTATATGCTTAGCAAAAAGAATGGAAGTGGCTGAGAGTATCACCCCAGATATCAGATCCCCATTTCGGATCCTCGTTTTCTTTTGGTGCACCAATTTAAATTCCGTTTTTATTTGTCTTTGTTCTGGTGGCTCTTTGAAATGAAATGAAATCACATTTTTATTATACTCGCGTAATGTAAAATAATCTTACACGAAGTTCAAGTAGCTACGTTTTACGTGTTATATATGTATTTTTAAAACCGAAAATATATAAAATGTATAAAAATTTTAACATCTTAAAATATACAACCAACCAAACAAAATCGAAGCGAAATACGAAGCACCAGGATACAGATAGAGGACCAAAAAACTATACAATTTGAATATGAATATAAAATATTTATTTTTCGACTCGACTCGAACGAAAATATTTGCAATTTTCAATTCTATTTAAAAATGTTAGTTCATTTTGTGTTACTCAGTGGTTCGGTTGATTTGTTGGTACAGCAACGAAAATAAAGTTAAACATTTCGATAAATGTACGACCTTTTTTGTATTTTTCTAAACTTGCTTGATGCGTGCAAAGTCAATACATTTACGGGAATTACATTTACATTTCTGGCTGCTTTCCTGTTTTCTTCGTTTCTTCTTAGTGTTTGTTATACTCCCTTATTCCCGCTCGCGCACAATTTACGAAACTTGCACCAGAAACAATTACATTATACGATCAGTTAGGCGTTCGACTTGTAGAGTTCGAACACAAAACATAAAAAATCAGCATTGTAAAGAATGAAGAACTACACTTTGTTGTGGAAGGTCCTCTATACCAAAATGAAGGAAGAAATGAAACGAACGTTAACCGGAAGCGAATGAACGACGAACGAATGAAGGGACGAAAAAAAAAACGAAAGGACGCAATGTGGGAAATGCGGAATGATTTATGTTCTAACTATTCTTTATCATGTTCGCAAATTACTTGAAATTTGTTGGCTATCAGATGGGATAAGTTTCCGGGATAAAGCGAGCGCAGGAATTACTTCTTTCGATGGCTTCAAGCTCTTAAATCTATAAGGGACAACGAATAACGGAATGTTTAAATTCTTTATTCTTTAGACTTTAACGCTTTGTAGTTTTAAAAACGTCAAAAAACGATTACACATTATTTTGGCGATCGAATTAATCGTCCTCCTTCATTTTCTTCTTTTTTAATACTTACAGTGCGGCAGTGGCAAGCAATATTTTTCGTTGTGACATTTCTTAGAACGGTTTTTACGTTTCCATTTCAGGAAAAATATAGATAAATAATCGCGAAATATCGGTAATATCGAAATGCACTAAATATAAATCAGAATCGCTCTTTAAAATGTTCTTGTACTCGTGTCAACGTCCCAAAGAGTAATAGGTAAGAGAAAGAGTAATTCATGAGATAAATTAAACACGGCAACTGGGAAATACATTGCGCAGTTTAATCGACTCAATGAATCATGTAAATTGTAAAATAAAGGTTCAGAAGTGATAAATATAAGAAGAAAATTGCTGGAATATTTCAAGTGCAGAAATATTTAAGGCACTTTAGTTTTGGAAGATTACCTACATCTTTTTTTATAGGGAATATTTAATAGCAATAGAAAATATGTTACTACTTTCATTGCACATTATTTATAATCCTGCTGTACTCGTATAGTCATAGAGACATCATACTCATCAGCAGAAAGATAAATAGGGAGATAATATTCCAATTTGTAGATAAATGTTCAAACTATTAACTATACGATAACGATGATGATTTATACAAATTATGATTAAATAACTATAGAGTGGATAACTACAATAACAATACTGTACTGCATTCGGCGAACACATTCAGCAAGTGCTCCTCCCACAAATGCGCGCCAAATTTAAATTGATTGTTGCTATTGGTAAGCCTGGTGCATGTCGCGTATTTGTCAAATAGGTCAATCTCAAGTTTGAAGTTTGTGCTTGAAGTTTGACTATGAACGACTGTATTTTATCTTTTTAATTCTCGCGTGTGTTTTAAATGCTTAACATTCACTTTCCAAACTAGTTTTTAATAACTTATTAAACTACTATTTCAGTAGTGCCTGTGACACTGTTATATCAAAATCATTTAATAAACATTTAATTAATTTTCCGTTGGGCAAATGTGCCCGTAGAAAAAGCAGTGTACATAATACTATTGGAAAACTTTCAATTCCGCACGCATCGCACTCGTGAGAAATTGAATACTTTCCAACCTTATTGGTACTTTACTATAATAATACGAACGATGCACCCTGCTACAAGTTTCAATAAGTCATCGCAAATGTTCAGTTTATTATTCTAATCACTTCCATTTGAGTTCCATGCGAAGGCTTTATATACATTCGTAAATTCGTAAGAACTATAAGGACTACGGACAAACTCGTATAGATAAGATCCTTAAAACATTATATACTATTACTGATGACATTACTGTGGGAGACCGAAATGGTCACATAAAACATTTTCATTGGTTTTGCTGACTAAGTAAATAACTCAAATACCCTAAATTTTCCGTTCTCCATTTTCCATAATAAAATAGTCTAAAAATCGAGAAATTATGTTCGTTCTCGTAATAAATCTATAGATATAGAGTCCTGGCGATTGGAATATTGGAAATTTCTTTTCTTATTTTCGTTTTCGTTTCACATTTCAGTTTTCGCAAAATAAAAAGAAGTGAGTTGAGACTTATCAAAAGAGGAAAAATGCTGAAAATACTGAAAATACTGAAAATACTGAAAACACATGAAATACTATAAACATTGAAAAAGTATTATTGACAACGTAAATTTTACTTTGGCTCATAGCCAATAAAAACAAAAAGGTTATTACTAAACGGTAATCATGCTTCAATAGTCAGTCAATTTACTGTTTTTAGTGGTTCAAAGTCTGTACTATACTTACTGGAGTTGTTTTAAAAACGGTTATACTATTTTCAATTATTTATGCGAAAATTATACTTAATCGCTTTTTCTAACGCCTTCTATCAGAGGAATTTCAGTGTAAACTCATATTTCATTTCTCATTACCTCTTCCATTACAATTCCATTAATAGATTGTTTGGTATTTACACTTGATACCTATAACTGAAGTCATTTACTCTGACACATTGGAAATTAGAAATAAAGAAATGCGGTATAAATATGTTTGCGTATATTCATAGATTCACAAAATCGGTACGGATTCACGCCGCACATCTTTCCGACGATCCTAACAGAAATTTTGTCCGGAAAGTTGAAATGACATGGATTACATTTTGATATTACTAAGTTTCTGATTGAATTTAACATTCAGCTTAAAATTTACGATCGACTAGTTCTACGAAATCGTAGTGCAGGTACATATATGATCGGAAAGTTGGTCGGAAAGTGTTGATAACTTATTTATTTTTTCTACAGCTATTTAAATGTATGGTCATTATTAGCATTTTTTGAGTGATTAATGATACCTATAAATCACAGGTGATTTATGGATTTTCATAAATCACTGCAATTAAATAACATTGATCGCGTATATTCGTAGATCATTTAAAGTTCAACAAGATTTAACAAACTTGAAGTGACCGATCCAACTTATCTATACCAACTTATCTTACCATAGCTCTATCTATATCGCCCGCCATATTGTTTCACTTGTCAGTTAGTGCTTAGTTCGTTGCTTCATCCAGA
>JARJEB010030312.1:0-16700 GCA_030264535.1 Liometoxenus newtonarum
ATTAATACGCTCGGGCTTTACTACACTCGGCGCTCGCTTCGCTCGGCCTCGTGCGTAAACTTGCCCTCGCGTATAATAGCCTGCATTATAGGCTCATTGAATAATATACTATTAAATCATCATTACATCATTTGAAAATTCGAATAAATTAATATTTAAAGAACTAAATTTTATTACTTACTATTACCAGCGGCAACTGCAATTTTTAATAAAAGATTGTTAATGATTAATTCATTCATTTAAGGTGTGATGAATAAATTTATAATATTAAAATCCAAAATAAAGTTTTTTCAATCAACATTATATCATTTGCAAATTCGAATAAATTAATATTTAATGAACTAAAGTTTATTACTTACACTGAGCAGAAACGAAACCTGCAATTTTTAAGAAAAGATTATTAAGATTGTTAATTCATACAATTAAAGTGTTAACAAAGAGCAGCATATTCGAACATGCAAATATGATTCTTATGAATGCTAATTTATTTGAATGTCTTTTCACAACTCAAATAATGTTTAGGAAGTGGCCAAAGAACTGATCATGCGAATAATCTGCATTTTTAAGTTGTGATGAATAAATTTATAATATTAAAGTCCAAAATAAAGTTTTTATAATTCAACATCATTTGAGAATTCGAATAACTTAATATTTAAAGAACTAAAGTTTATTACTTACCAAAAATAGCACCTGCAATTTTTAGGAAAAGATTGTTAATGATTAATTCAAACAATTGAAGTGTTAACAAACAATAGCATATTCGAACATGCAAATACGATTCTTATGAAAGCAAATTCATTTGATATCTTTTCACAACTCTAATATTCAAATATTGCTTACGAAGTGCCCAAAGAAGTCATCAAGCGAATAATCTGCATTTTTAAGTTGTGATGAATCAATTTATAATATTAAAGTCCAAAATAAAGTTTTTCTAATTCAACATCATTTGAGAATTCGAATAACTTAATATTTAAAGAACTAAAGTTTATTACTTACCAATAATAGCACCTGCAATTTCTAAGAAAATATTGTTAATGATTAATTCATACAATTGAAGTGTTAACAAAGAGTAGCTTATTCGAACATGCAAATATGATTCTAATGAATGCAAATTTATTTAATATCTTTTCACAATTCTAATATTCAAATATTGCTTAGGAAAGGCCCAAAGAACTCATAATGCGAGTAATCTGCATTTTTAAGTTGTGATGAATAAATTTATAACATTAAAGTCCAAAATAAAGTTTTTTTAAATCAACATTACAAAGTTTGAAAATTCGAAAAAATTAATATTTAAAGAACTAAAGTTTGTTACTTACTCAGAGCAGAAACGAAACCTGCAATTTTAAAGAAAAGATTGTTAATGATTAATTCTTACAATTGAAGTGTTAACACAGAGTAGCATATTCGAACATGCAAATATGATTCTTATGAAAGCAAATTTATTTGAATATCTTTTCACAACTCAAATATTGTTTAGGGAGTGCCCAAAGAACTCATCATGCGAATAATCTGCATTTTTAAGTTGTGATGAATAAATTTATCATATTAAAAGTCTAAAATGAAGTTGTTTTAAATCAACATTAAATCATTTGAAAATTCGAATAAATTAATATTTAAACAACTAAAGTTTATTACTTACCATTGACATCTTCTGCAATTTTTAAGAAAAGATTGTTATTGATTAATTCGCACAATTGAAGTGTTAACAAAGAGCAGCATATTCGAACATGCAAATTGGATTCTTATGAATGCAAATTTATTCGAATATCTTTTCACAACTGTAATATTCAAATATTGTATAGGAAGTGCCTAAAGAACTCATCATACGAATAATCTGCTTTTTAAGCTGTGATGAATAAATTTATAATATTAAAATCCAAAATAAAGTTTTTTTTAAATTAACATTACATCATTTGAAAATTCGAATAAATTAATATTTAAAGAACTAAAGTTTTTTACTTACTCAGAGCAGAATCGAAACCTGCAATTTAAAGAAAATATTGTTAATGATTAATTCATACAACTGTAGTGTTATCAAAGAGTAGCATATTCGAACTTACAAATATGATTATTATGAATGCAAATTTATTTGAATATCTTTTCACAACTCTAATATTCAAATATTGTTTAGGAAGTGCCCAAAGAACTCATCATACGAATAATCTGCATTTTTAAGTTGTGATGAATAAATTTATAATATTAAAGTGAAAAATAAAGTCTTTTTTAAATCAACATTACATCATACTTGTTTGACTCCACTGTAGAGTCTTATGATACAGCGCGCCGCCGCAGCACAGCTGCAGGCTGCAGCCATCAACATATCATTTCATTTTTCAGTCATGCTGTGAGTCGTATTTACGTACGCAAGTTGTACACCTAGTGAAATTCGAACGAAATTATTTAATAAAAATTTACTTGAAACGTTCCATAAATCACCATACAGAGGTGTCAAAAAGGTCGATCGCAGCGCTATTTGGTCGATCGAAAATCGAAAATTTTGCTTAACAAAAGTGAAAAAATCGTTTACTTGTTAACTATATAGATTTGTAGTGTGAGGAGTGGAGATTTATAAATAATTTTTCATGTCCGTTTTGAGTCGATCGCGAAATATGTTTTATTGGAAGAGTGGATCTTCTGTGAAAATTAGTTGACACTTCTGCTATAGAACATCAAATTTCGTTTGATATTTATTGTATTATTATTGGTATATCGTGTATGTTAAATAGCTGGAGTACCTAGGTAACTATTTTGAGTTTGGATGAGTTTCTCAATTATTTGCGTTTAAAATTTGATTAACTGAATACATACTAATATATTTTTGATAGTTAATTAGTTCAAAATGGGTTTACTGGAATTACTGAATTAATACGTGATACTGAATTAACATTAATGCAAAATTATGGGTAATAATTGCTGTTTTATGCGAATCCTCGATATCTCTTCACATCATTAGTCGACTTATCGTTCAGAGAAAGGAATAACAACACAAGATATGACGAATCGTGCAGCTAGTTCCGGATTAATTGTTTATACTTAATTAATAATGCAATTCGAAGAAAAGGTTTAATAGACAACTCGTTAACATGTCTCTATATGTATATTTACAGTGTATTTATATTATACCAACCTACCATTTAAATATAGGATATCAACGTGTTAACAAAAAAAAATTGAAACATGTATATTACGTATATATGGAACACCCTCAAACTTATTAAATTCCAGTTGGATTCGTGTACTATATTCATTTTATGTTTAAATATACTTCATGAATTGTATAATAACACAATACTCGTATTATTTGTATTCCTAATAATGAACGAAAACCCATTGGGGCGATCACGTTCTTCACTCGCATATCATGTACCGCAGCGCGTTTTAAATTCATTTTAATTATCGCTCTCCTATATTAACTATTAACTATTCTTTTCGTTTGAGTTAGCAAGTAATAATGTTATAGTTCAAACATAAAACGAAATCAAAATGCCCACAGTGTTTTTCGACTCCTACAACACAATGAAAAACTTTAATCGAAAACTGGACTGGTACATACAATACATTTGTAAATACATAGTTACTTACTAAAGTACTTCAACTTTAACATATCAATGTGAAAACTTGATTAATAAGTTGAATTTTGAAAAAAGTTACAAGAAATCGTTTGAATACCAAATTTATATTACCAAATTTTATGCGAAGAGCGCTATGAAAGCATTAAAAACAGATCATAAATTAAATTGATCATTGATTTAAATTGTTTGTTTTTTAAGTTTTCACTTTTCATTTTAATCGAACACCTGGGCTGTACAGATTCTAATAAAATTTTGAAAGAGTTGTCTGTTGGATAGGCATATTTCAACATAATAAATAAATATATAGGCAAGTTCCGATCATCATGACCATCAGTTGAGACGTCGAGAGATATTCCACGAAAGAGCCAGACATAAAGAACATCATCGAAACTGACCGAGCCTGGATGTTGTTTTGCTGATAATACGGTGCGGCATTATATTGTAACTTTCTCCCGACTGATGCTTCGTGTTTTTATTTAAAGCGGCAAAAGGATTAATTTTTCATCTCACAATTAACATGCATGCGTGAAGGTAACTACGTTTAATGCCCCAAACTTATTGGCAACTTGGAGACCTATACATTTATGTACTTAACAAAATATCGTACTATCGCCTAAGTAAACATTTTAAACGAAGATGTTTATTGAGAGAAAAATGTGTATGGGTATTGGCATTGCTGAGAGAAACAGCCATAGATCAAAGTTGTTGACATTTAAAACAAAAAAGTAAAACAATTAAACTCAAAGTTGTTTTTATACCCATAAGTACTCGTAAACTTATCATTTACGAGATAATAAATAATTTAAACTATATAAATTTAATTGTTTGAGTACAATTCACCAAATTTATAAACGTTGAGAACATTAACTTTCATCGTTCCAATTCATGCAGCATGATTCCAATTCTTATTCGATTCTTATTAAATTATCGGAAAACTTTTGCTCTCAGCTCTTCGAGAAATAATTTCTCACAGTTAATTATACTTTCTGCCTGTGTATTGTCTGCTACTGCATTTGATGAAACATCTAAAAGTTTATAGATAATATTATACACATATACATATATACATATACACATGTGTAGTGCCAAATTTTGTATGTTTAGTTGAAATCGTTTTTTTTTTTGGTAATTTTAGTTGAATTTTTGATTCTCTTTGTTAACATTATTTCTCTAGATGGAAATTACGAAACTACACGTTTTGCTTTAATTTTATGGTTTCTTTTTAGTTAATATAACTTGTTGTTAAAAGATTTCATATAGATACTAATCTAATAAAGATATTAAATAAAGTGTTATTTGTATTGGAAATTGCACGAAATTTGTAAAATAATTTCTATTAACAGATGCGAGTTGTATATAGAATGCTTCAAGCGATTAATGGCGATAAAATTCACTTATTAACGAAAAAGTTGTAGAAAACTTGTGCACAAATTACATAGTGTTTTTATTATTTTCACAAAAGAATTGCTAATCCTAAAAAATCAAATCATGTCTATATGTACCGTTTGCAAAGCATTATTTTAAATTATTTTTTATGGCGCAGTTGAAATAATAATCTTGCTAAAAAAAGAAATGTTAATTTTTATAGGTATAGGTATATTCAAATTAGCAAGATGAAACGAAATTGTTTTTAAACAGAAATTGAGCAGTGAGAAACCAAACGTTCTCTAGCTTGGCGAGAAAACTCGGAGAAAACAATATCTAATTTTGATTAATTTAATTGCATAAAACATAAAAGTTTCATTTAGAAATGGATGTTTGAATATTGTGAAGTTTTATTGCAGCCTTATATCTTTGACCTATACCTACCGATACATCTTTACAATGCAGGTACTTATTGCTTCTTTTCATTTTTGAGCAAACTTTTTACCGTCCTTTTTAGATTTTCTTTCGCTAGCATTTTGTTACCAAGTTGCCCCTGTTCCTCTTTGATTTTCTAGTTTCAATTATCGACGAAACGAATAGGTAATCAAATTTCCACTTTGTGTTGAGTGATGTGATGAGATAATTCAAAGACCAGCGGGTCTAGGTCTTGAGTCCTAATAGTCTTGTGAATCGAAACTCACACATCCTACAGAACCAACACACGCAGTAACACAAGAATAAACATCAACAAACGAGGAGTAGCTTTCACTCTTCGGAGGTCACGAGAGTTTATTCTTTTTCCACATTCTTCTCATAGTCAGTCTATTATTTTCATATCAGTTGTTTGTTATTTTGTATCTTTTAATCTTTCATTGAAATGTGACGATTAATTATTATATGTTTTTTCAACAATTTCTGTTTCATTCTTCAATTTTTCATTATTATTATATTTTAATTCTTTTTTTTTTAAGGCGTCCTTGCTTGCCGCCCCTTCACTGACTACTTTATTGCTTCTCGCTTCGGTGCTAGCCAAGGACGAGATCGACAATGATATCTCGAAGCCGGAGTCATTTTCATCAAGCACAGCGCCGAACAATCTCGACGCCAACCTCCGCAAAGCGCTGCTGCGAGCATTGACTGAATTAGAGAACGAGGACTTGTCCATCAGGAAAACAGGCGAAGACGACGATGAAGGTTCGAAAACCGTTTTCTTCTCCACAAGAATCAACACGCCCGAACGCATCGTCGAAAAAGCATCGGCATCCGCATTCTCGATTCTAACTAATCAACAAACCGGCGAAACAAGGGAGGAATTCAGAGATTCGGACGAAGAAGGAAAAACTCAAAAACCCATTGTAATCATACAAAAATCGGCAGGCGTTCAGCACCGGCCCATTATTTCCGTACTAAACGAACCCCACGACGAAGCTTTAAGCTTGAGTGCCTCAAGTTCATTCACGGAGAACAACAACAACTTCGTACGCAGCTCCCCAAAAGCGAATCTCAATCTGAATTCTGTCGCTGTCAATGATAAATCCTTCACGCCAGGCGTGAAATCCGTGTCGATAACGCCCAAATACGATGTAACCACTGCGACAACGACAACAACTTCCACCGAAGAGAACGAAGCGAAAGTTGAAGATGTGCAGTTCTTTCCTGCGCCCCTAGTTGCTGCATTCACAGTGCATCAGGACGAGCGTGGATTGCCCAACAAAGTTGAACCCATCTTCAAGCAAGCCGGCCAAACTGCGGTGAGCAGCACCGAGGTGGAAGCGAAACAACGCCAAGAAGTGTTGCGACAAGAAGAAATCAAAATCAACCATTACAGGGAACAATTGGCCATACAAGCTAAGCAAAAAGCGCTAGAAGAACAAGTTCTAACTCTGCAGGCACAGCAGAAAAACCAACAGGAGTACTTGCTCAGGCAGCAGCGAATCATACAGGAGCAACAATTACAGCATCAACGTTTGCTTGAGGAACAGCAACGATTGCAGAGCAACGACCGCCCGTTTGTGCCAGTTTTGAATAATTTTGCCGATCCTAGCACGACGCAACGACCCGTCTTCTTCACGACGAGCAGTGGAACCAGTTTTAATACCTTCCAGTCGAAACTGCCGGACGTCAGCCCGACTATCAGCAATTTACATCAATTTGATGCTAACTTGCAGCAAACGACGCAAAAACCTTTGATTAGTCTGCCACCAAATCCACCAAGCGCATTCCAGGACCTTCCTCACTCAACGCCAAGTCCTATTTTTAATCAAAACTTGCACCAAAACCGATTTAACAACGGTAATTTCGGAAGCAATTTCAACAACTTGAACAAATTGAAAAACAATTTTCAAAATACAGTTGTATCCCTCCAGACTTCGCTTTCATTGTCTCCAACGGATCTGCTAGCCGGTAAATTGCCATTGAATGCTCAAATCCTGCCAGTGCGTAATGCAATTGATTTCCATCAGTCGCCGAATCCGAATACCAACATCGATTTGAGACCACCGCTCAGCCAGCAGCAACAAGTCTTTCCGCCTGTGTTCCAGCAATTCCCGAATAACTTCGTGCAAAGCTTGCCAAACCTAAGACAAGGTACGCGCGTTTTCCGTCAGGAAAGTGGCACTGGTAATTTCGGCTTAGCCAACTTTAACAACCACAACAACCATTTTAACGCTTTCAGTGGTCCACATACAAATGGCCAGTTCAGTATCCAGCAGTCGCTGGAGCCACCAACCCGCGTTTTCCGTTCGAATGGTGAAAACTTTCAGCAGCAGGCGGCGAAGAACGTGTACCAACCACAAAACGTAAATCAGCAGTTGAACACGCTTCTGTATCATTCGGGGATCACGAGGAATGTGAGGCAGAACGACGACTTGCAACTTGTCTCCAAAATATTGTCGTACAACTTGGGTAGGGATAACATGTATGCTGGTTCGCGTTTAAATGAACAGAGCATATTGAAACATTAAATGTTCACCGCAACCCGCTTTCAAATTGAGTCATAGTCATTAATATTTAAATATGTATATCTATAATTTAATTATAAAATAAATACTTAGGCCATTGTCTTTGTTATTGGAAACAAGCGAAATGAATAGATAATAGCAAATGTTGTTCATTTTATGGTCCTTGATAAAGAAAATGAATCGAAACAGTATATCTAATGACTATAATATTGTATTAGATAGAGTAGTATGAATTAATGATCTTATCGTCAACTTGTAATTAAATCAGTTGCATGGATATTAGATACATATTAGGATAGATGATACTGATCATCAAACAGTTAACTAATTTAATTGTCTGTTAATGATCGAGCTAAGTATTTAATTTTAGAAAATAATACAAGTACAATTACTATAATAACCATATAAGTTTACCATATCTATTATTATTGATTGTATCTATATGTGTACTTATATCTATAATTATTAGGGACTGAATGTTTATCAAATAAATGTGTCAATTATGGTCTAGGTATCATTTGAATGTAATAGTCAGGCAAACTAATAGTGATGCCATTATTATATTTAGAAAAATCAGGCTTTTTCTGTCCGATGGGAACGTCAATGCTGAAATTCTGCAAGATGCCAGCAACGAAAATGAACATTGTGTTTCTAGCAAAAGTCTCGCCGGCGCAGAGTCGTTTACCTGAAATGAGAACGCACCAGTTTAAAGGTCGACTTGTTGGAAGATAACACAAGTTATTCAACTCAGAGTGATATCAACTCTATGTGACTTTTTCACAATGTAAGGCTCACATAAGCGATAACAGAGCAATTATAAATGATTGACTGTCCGTGTGACTGATTCATAAATAAGCAATTTTTGCCCATTTATGAATTACACACAGCTGACTGGATATAGGTATATTTCTCTCACCAGCGCCAAAGGCCAACGTGAAATCTTTCTTGAGTAAGTTTCCGTCAGTGTCCAAGAATCGGGCCGGATCGAAGACTTGAGGATTTTTCCACATGACCGGATCATTGTGCGTTCCCCAAATATTTGGCAGAATCACTGTGTCCTTGGGAATGAAATAACCGGCCAGGTAGGTGTCTACTGTGCAGCGACGCGAAATACACAAGGGGACGATTGGATCCTTGCGGAGTCCTTCGCGAAGAAGGGCTTCAGTGTACGGCATACTGAAAAAGCATCAGAGTTAAAATTGCAAAAATGATGTGCTTGTTTTAGCCGACTACATACTCTTTGCGATCATCCAACGTCGGTAGACGACTTCTACCAACTACACGATCAATTTCCTCCTGAACCTTCACCTGGATTTCTGGCTGATGGATTAAATACGCAAATATTATGTTCAAGGTGTGTCCGATGCCAACAGGTGCCGGAAATGTGTAATCGGCAATGGTATAAATCATTTGTTCCTCTATAAATTGAAGACAAATACTTATAAGCATGTTTTACAGTCTGGCGCGTGCAGTTGATAAAAAGTATTTACCCGAAAACGATGTTTCTTCGACCATTTGGTTTGTTTTCAAGTAGTTCATTTCGTTTAGATAAACATCGATAAAGTTATCAACAACGTCCGGCTGGTGTACCAATTCTCTTTCTGCGATAATTTTCTGTGAATCAATTTTTGATTAAAAAATCCGTGACCCGATTTAAAGTGTTTTACTTTTGCAAATCTAGTGACAACCGCACTATCTTGGATTGAAGCAGTCCAACCGAAATATTTCGGCGCTAGAAATCTCAACCATGGGGTAATACAAATTGAGTTACCAGTGGTGTCGATGCTTTTTAGGAAGTTAGTGGTTGCCCGTCCGATTTCACGCAATTCCCTGTAATCGTCGTAATGTCTCGAGGAGATTGTGTGTTGGATGCAGTTCACGGCCGGGGCATAAATTGTGTCTGGCATTTTCACGATTCCTTGCTCCGTACAGATATCCTATGTGCACCGAGAAATTAGTGCTTCTCCACCGCATAATGAAAAATAAACTTACGGCATCTTCTGGTTTGGGTTTGCTGGTGAAAAACTGAATTAAATTGCGCACCTCATCAGCCGCTGTCTGTTCCATATCACCGTCACGTCGTCCAAATCCGTAGTCTCGCATATGCCGCAACGAAAACCATCTTTGGTCTTTCCAAGCAACACCACTCGAAAAGAAAATGCCTAAACGTGCACAGTCAACCGCAAATCAATACTTTCACTTCCAAATCGCATCAGTCCTATAATCATTAACTTACCGACATATTTTCCTTGGCCACGATTTTCCACAATAACATTCTCTGACCTAGCGGAAAACTCATCGCGCCAAAGTATTTCCTTGATCAGATCGTAATCATGAGTTGTAACCGTTGGCGTGTCACCCAGATAAAATCCCAACAATTTTGTCTTGTATTTTTCCGTTAACTTAACAAGGCCAATGTGTGGATAGAAAAAATTTTCCTTGAGGACCATCCAATAGCCCAGCCATAGAGGTAGTTTCGGTGGACCCGGTGGGAAGTTAGTCGGTTTTTTACTACATTCGCGCAAAAGAAGCACTGCAATGAGAAACACGGCGAGCGTAAAAAGTATCGGCACGGCGAACATGGCAGAATTCAACTGCTCAAAATCGAAAGTGAATATGACGATCTGACCTACAATTTCGGCTTTATATCTCTTATACACGCTCTCCTTACATGCATGTATTGTTATCGCTCGCTATAGTAATGCTAGTAATTAGTAATGCCACAAGCAAATAACAAACATTTATGAGACAACGTAATCAGTCAGTTCCATGAACAACCATGGTCATTACTCTTAATGAAGATACATTAAAATGAAGCAAAATATAAACAAATTATGGCTTTATAGTCGTAACACAAGTTAGTGCAGCAGATGCGACAGTAGGTCGGGCCATTCTGAAAACGTGGGGCAAATGCTGGCTGCATATGACATATGAATACATATTTTGTTTAAAATAAACGAGTTTTTCTACACATATTTAATTATATGGTCATTATTAGCATTTTTTCAGTGATTCATGCTACCTATTATTAACTACCGTGAATAATGGATTTTTCATTATTCAACGATCGTGAATAATGGATTTAAAAAAATACTGCAACCATAGCAAGCCGATAAATACTGGCAAAACTATATGTGATCGCCGGCTATATTGGTTCACTTGTCAATTTCGTTGTGAAATCCCAATTTGTATTTTGGGTTAAAAATAGTGCAAGGTGTAGAAAAAGCATAGTATTAAATTTGCGATTATGATAATATACTATTATTTACAATTATATTGCGTGCGTATGCGCACTTTTTATAATTTAGCTTAACATGTATGTAATTGGATTTAAGTAGTAACTACACACATTAGCAAATATTTGAAAATTATATTAATAAATTTATTGAATTATCCTGATTTATTTCTGAAACAGTGGGCATACATTTCAGTTAGGCCTTTACATATACATATATTATATTGCGCGACTTGGGACCACAATTCTACAGTTCGTTCTGTGTAGCTTGCATGCAAATTGCAAGTTGAATTTACAGAAAGTTAAAACTGGTTTACGATCTTGGTGTTGCTTTCATCCAATAATCGTGCAAACTCATGTTGATACCAGGAATAATATCGTGCAAGTCCGGTGGAGAATCGCTCGCAGAGAAATCGTAATTTTGAAGTAATCCCGAGACGAAGAGGAACATTGTTTGTCTGGCAAAAGTTTCACCGGCACAAACTCGTTTTCCACCGCCAAAACCCATTGTCATGTCTTTCTTCATCAGACTGCCATCTTCGAGCAGCCACCGCTCCGGACGAAAGTTCTGCGGATCGACCCAAATCTTCGGGTCGTTGTGTGCATGCCACAGATTGGGCACAACAAATGTTCCCTAAAATAAAGAGCTTACAATAAACAATTCTTACTGCTTGTTCATCAATACATTACTTACTTTTGGAATATCATAGCCACCAATTTGGGTATCGTCAGTACTGAATCGTCCCAAAGTTATTGGATTGGCTGGCTCGATACGTATTGCTTCCCTTATGCAAGCATCTACATAAGGCAAACTGAAATCAACAATTAATATACCTTCAAGTATATAACTAGAGATCGTAAGAATATATGTGTATACCTAATGCGGTCGTCCAGGTTGGGCATACGCGACCGTCCCACAACTTTGTCGATTTGTTCCTGCATCGTTCTCTGCACCTGCGGGTGATTTACCAGGTAGCCAAAAAGGAAGTTTATGGTATGTCCCATTGCCACTCCAGGCGGAAACATGAAGTCCAGGACTAGAAATATTAGTTGTTCCACATGATAGCCAGAATTAGTTATATTTTCAGCTTCAAGTGCCTTCATTTTTGATATGTAGGTATCTATAAAGTCCCTCTCGTATCCTTCTGTATAAGTTCTCAAATGTTCATGTACATAATTCTTGAATAAACAAAAAAAAAACAATTTAGTTACTCGAGAACGCAATTAAAATCGAATTTTCTTACTTTGCAGTATAAATACATTTGGTAATTATCTTTAACTGCAGAGTTATATCCAGATAATTCTGGGGCAATGTGCCTTATCCATGGCGCTAGCGTGATAGTACCACCCAGTGCATCCGTACTCCTTTGAAAGCGAATCGCGGCCCGGCAAACATCCCGCAATTTGCGTGTATCATGAAAACTTCCTGATAAAATGTACCAAGCACAATTCATAAAGTAGCCATAAAATATGTCTGGTACCAAAACTTCTCCAACACGACGGTGCACATCCTGGAATTATTTAATTACAGCAATTGATATTTTTAAATTCAATCTTTTTCAGAATAAACATTTTGGGTGCTTTCCATACAATCAAACGTTGTGCTTGCTGCTTCTTAAATACGCAACGCTATAGCGGTTATCATGGTTCATTGACACTGCGCCATGCTGGAAAGCATGCAGAAAAAAGATTTCAAACTTACAGAATCGTTTTCAACGGGTTCACTCTGTAGTAAATCAGAAAAGTCTTTGACTTGATCCGCGACAACGCTCTCGAATGATTGCATTCGCCTTCCGAAACCAAAATCACGCATATTCCGCAAAGCAAAGCGACGCTGCTCGCTCCAAAATCCACCATCAATGAAAAATATTCCTAAAGACAATGAAAATATTTGATTACCGTTCTACTTAATACCGTAACTCGATATTTACTCACCGATGGGTCGACCCTGTCCTCGTGCATTACCTAGTATAGTTTCCCCCTTTCCGTAAAACACGTCCTTTGCGAGGCACTCTTTCGAGAGGGCCCAGTCAGCTGTGGAAATCGCAGGCGTATTGCCCAAATAGAAACCCAACACCTTGGTATTATACTTTTTGGATAGTTTTAGGAGTGCCAAGTGGGAAAACTTATGATTTGCGAATAAAATGTGCAGATAACTACCAAATAAAGGAATTCGTGGAGGTCCCGGCGGGAAGTTTGGTGGTTTCTTCCTGTTTAAAATTATTGTCTGTAGGAGGAATAACACAAAAGCAAAACTAACAAGCACCAGGAACATATTTACGCGTTAAAAAATCTTTAAAAATTTATTATTACCACAAATATATCGATTTAACAATGTTATGAGTTTTGACTGCGAAGTGGTATTATTATCATTTGATCACCCCAAACAAAACAAAACACTTATATGTATATATAACGCGCAGAACATCATAGTGACGAATGCAGTGATAAGATATTGTGACAGATAGTAAAATAAAAAAAATAAACAAAAATAAGTCATATTCAATTAGTATATGTATTTTATAAAAATTGTGTTTTCGGTGCAATATTCTGCTTCTGGTTACGCAGTATGTAAATTACTTTCCTTTGGTCAATTGGTCGAACAACTGTTTAAACATTACGACATTCTTTCCATTTGCTTCTTCGTAGCCTGGAGCTGCAGCTTTTGCTTTTGCTAGCCACTTGTTAACATTCGCATAGGAGCTCAAGTCGAAGCCAACAACTTCGTAGGTGGTGACAGTGGCCAACAATGTTAAATCAGCCAAAGTTAGGCAATCGCCTGCGGCAAACGCACTGGTCTCCAGGAAGGTATCCAGCAATTTTAAAGCTTCCTCGCATTTGACCAGTTTGGCTGGATCGTACGATGCACCAGCGAACATTACTGGATACTATTGAACACGATAATGAATTTCTGCTCCTTATTGAGAAGTATTTCATTGATTACTTACGTAATAATCGCCGAAACGAGCGTACAGAGTGCCTAAATCAAACTGCATGCGTTGATCAACCAATGCGCGCTTCTTGGCGTCCTTTGGGTACAACGAATCATCCTTTCCGTACTGGTTGGCGAGGTACGCCATGATGGCACGACTCTCCCACAAAGAGAAACCATTATCATCAATTGTTGGTACCGTGTGTTGTGGATTCAACTGGAAATTCAACTGGTGTATTAAGAATACATTTTTTATGAAAATCTACTAAATTTAAATTTTGCGCCATATTAGTTCAAATGTACCAACGTCAAAAAATTCCAACTTGGCGCGAATTTCTGATTAGCTTACCATCAAAAATAGAGTTTCAACTTTTTAATCAATAAAGGCGATAACAAATGTGTCCTGTTTAAGACACATGCAATAAATTAACGAGAATAGTTAACTTCATGAGTCGTATTCATTTAAACATGCCATTTAATTAAAATGAATAATGTCAACGCTAACGAAACAAGCCAAGAATGGCACGCATAGCATCCATAGGTGTATTTATTTCTACATTTTCGATGTTTTCCCGTCGAAGTGAAACTAAAATACTGAATTTCTAGAAGTACACCTGCCAGTGTAAAAAAATTTAATTTTCTATACACGTTTGAAGTTTTAATTTGTGGCCTTCACGAAAAACCAAGTTTCTATTCTTGCCATGTCATTATCAAGGCCATACATACACATTTCTCAACTCGAACAATTTTGTTCATCTGTTCGATATGTTCATAGTAATGAAAATTAACGCACGGTATAAATAATACATAATGTAACTGCTTGAATACAGGCAAAGTACAAAGAGAAAACAAGGAAATGTTCGATTCAAGTGTTGGTTTGTTGCGTAAGAGACCAAAAGCGAGCACAGTTCATGGAGTCGTAAAAACAATAAACGAACAAGTTAAGAGGTTTTTCCACTAACTTAAAATGTATCTAATAAAAAGACGAAAAACCTTAAAATTGCATTAAGAGCGCATTAAGTGTATTGATTAATTTAATTAATTATGAAAAAAAGGAATTAGGAATTACTAAAGAATTACTAATTTCTAATCTAGTGGATATAAAAGAAATTGATTTCAAAATGAATCGTATTACTAGTGATTTCCATATCTACGCATTTTGCCATTTATGCTTTCATTGCATGCGAATCATTCAACATTAGCTCCACACATTCATGAATCTATTGCGGTTTTTTAACATAACCGAGAGACATAACAAAACCACTTTCTCTTTATATTTCACCTATTTAAAACTTGTTGAATGACTCATTATTAATTCGGGGCCAAACTAAAAATTAGATAGAATATAAATTTAGTCATTTGTTCAATACACCTAATTGCATTAGATGATTAGATTATAGAGTAAGCGAACACCTACATTATACATATTAAAAGGAGTGCACAAAACTGGTAGCAATTATAGCAAATGCTTTGTTTATATTAAAATTGTTTTTCATTTTTATGAGCACCTAGGTAAATTCAGTTGGCTGAAATTGATTGTTACTTTACTACCTTAATGAATTCCGGCGTCATCTGCTCGCCTTTCATCAAATCTACGACCTTGAGATTTAGGTCGACCTCAACGGCTTTGGCGGCCAAGAGAGTGGCACGGCATGGAGCGCTGCCAGGGACATAGTAGAAATCAATGGGCATCTAAAAATTCAAATGTACATTTCGCATTGTAATATCAAATTAAATAAACATAAAAATTATAGAGCCGCTTGCCTATATGACCGCTTCATTTACAGGTTATACTGACATAACCATAACTTTAAAAGATTAGAGACTACATTGTATAAATAACCTCGATAAATAACATTAATTTACACTCGAATTTACAGCAGCGACAACATGAACCAATATTACATCATTCATTCCACCAACATGGAGGAAGCGATTGCAAGCACAACAATACAAATTTAACTTAACGAAGGGACAATTTCGGATCCAAAAAATTTTTAATTAATCTATTACACTGCTACATAATTAAACGTTAAGTATTTGGATCTGTAACCTACTTTGAATGTTCAGTAGAATATTTATTTTGTGGAAAGAACAGCACCGAAGTGTTGCAAGGCGAATGGACGACTGGCGACGAACTGGAACTGGAATGAACCGAATGAAGCAGTAAAACTGAACGTGACTGAACGCTGGCAGAACGAAGCGAACGCGTAACGCAGTGAAGGGAATGGAATCGCGGAAAACCGGCCGGCTTTTGGATGTTATTTTAATCTTTTATATGTATATCACGGCTTCACGCAAACATTACGAAACAAACGAACGAAAATCGGTTGAAGTTGAAGTGAAGTGTGGTGTTGAGGAGAAGATAACACGACGATAACACACAACTATAATCTCTGAACACAAGCAAACGATTTTTCATTTGTTGAACCGGTTATAAGAGATTCAATTCTACTAATTTTCTAATTGAACAATTGAAGCAAAAGTTATTTATCATTTTTCAATTCTAATTACCAACTTATTTCAAGTTTCCCTCAGCAGGAGAAGTGACCAGTCCCAATGTAGCAACTTAAGTTGCATACATTACTTCTTGTAAATTCTTGTAATTTTTTATATATTTGTTATCATTTCAA
>JARJEB010030318.1:0-15862 GCA_030264535.1 Liometoxenus newtonarum
TCATTTGGTTGCATGCATCCAGGCGGTAGTCAACCTCTTACTGAAAAATATATGTATTTCTAGGTGCAGACATTATTTTTTTCTTGAGGTCGTAAATAACACGCTAACCGGACACATCACGTCCTTAAACATTTCACTTTTTTTTTTAGTTTAGTACTATAGAATAATACAATATGCAATAAAGACAACACAAAACAACAAACGAACTAACAATTGATGCGTGATACATGTATACCTAATGTGTGTAAAATGTAAATACATTTTAAATGCAACAACATGGTTGATGATGTCAACCAATGCCCTATGCGTTATCCTCTATTTAGCGTCATACTCAATTTAACACTAATTTTAACAAACTGTTTTTCTTTTTATTATTACTATTATCATTTGGCGTTTAAAATGTTTTTGAATACGAATAACTATACTGGGTGTTTTATAAATAATTCCAATCACACAACTTTCCGACCGTCGTATCCACTACGATTTTGTAGAAATCGTCGATCGTAGAATTAATTCTGATCGGAAAGTGGAAATGAAATTGATTTCCACAATTCCCACTTTCCGATCGACGATTTCTACCGATTTCAAATCGGAGTGATTATGGTTGGAAATTTGTGCGGTGCGAATTTGACGCATCGATTTATTAGTTTGTAACTTAGTATATCTTAAAAAATTATGGTTAAAGTAATATACTGGGTGTTAAACTAACCAAATAGGAGTGGAAGTGATGAGTATTGGAATTTTTTTTTATAAATGATGCTTTCCTCCAGTTCTGGTGTTTAGATAATAATAATTCATGTAGCAGCAACTAGTTTCGCACATTAGCGGGCATTTTTGTTGTTATTCAAGTTTTACTTTGTAAGATGTCAATATTTTTGCTATTGCTATTTATATATTGTTCTCGCTTCAGTGTGTGTATCCAAGCCTGAAGATGTCCGTAAATGCGGGCGAAACTAGTCGCAGCAACATGAATTTTTATTATCTAAACATTCTAAACACCTGAACTGGAAGGAACCATCATTTATAAGAATTTTCCAATAATTAAGATTACTTTTTAGTTAAATTAATTAATAAATTATTTACAATAACATCTCATTTTTTTTCATTTTGTTGATCACTTGTTATATTTTCTAAAATAAATATAGAAACAAACGATAAACGACGAAACAGTTGGTACAAAAAAAAACATTGTAAAGATGAAACAATACCAAACGATCAAATCAAACAATATAATTATTTTCTTTTCCTTTTTGAGTTAAACTTAAATTATCCCCCCGTATATAATGATTTATAGTTAATGATATATGTTTGCTCTATTAGAATGTCTTTAAGAATGACAGGTCGAATAAAAGAATAGCTAACGAAATACTATACCTAGGTACCTATATAATATAGGAAATATGTAAATAAGGGACAAAGGGACAAACGAAAATGATATTAAAAGTAAACGTAAAGGTAAAAAGTAACTATAAATGATAAAATGAGCAAGAACAATAAAATTATAAAATTATATTGAAGACGAGGGATGGCGATGTCACCCCGTGGCTGGTACTGGCACTGATCGCTGTCACCACGTCAGCGACAAACTGTAACTGTAAGGACATTTCAACCCCTAATCTAATCTTACCCCTTACCTCTTACTTCTCTAAAAAAAAAAGAATGAAACTATAAACAACTTACTAAAAACGATTTTTTGTTGTTTTATATACTTAGAGACAAAATTAATTTATTTTTTGGAGTTTTGGAGTTTTTAAAAATTTGGAAATTTTGGCAAGGCAAGGACCCCCCCTTTCATTTCATGCCTAAAAGCACTAAACTTATAAGCAACTTACAAAAAAAGGTGTGTTTATTGTTATTTGGAAAAAAATAATTTTTTTTATAGAGTTTTTAAAAATATGGTAAATCTTGTCTTTTTGGAAATTTTGGCATTGCAAGGACTCGAAAAAAGTCATAATATATATTTTTTTGTAAACAAATTTGTTTGCAACAAATGTAAAACTTTTAAGGATTTTTCATTTCATGCCTAAAAGTGCTAAAATTAAAAGCAACTTACAAAAAACGGATTTTTATGGTTTTTTTAGAAAAAATTAATTTTTTTTACAGAGTTTTTAAAAATAACGAAAATCTTGTCATTTTTGCAAATTTTGGTATTGCAAGGACTCCAAAAAAATCATAAAATATAATTTTTTGTAAACAAATTTGTTTTCAAGAAATTCCAAAGTTTTAAGGACTTTTTGAAATTTTTACTTGTATTATTAGATAATTAATATTTGTAAAATTGTTTAATTGTAAAAATGTTTTTAAAGGAAGAAAACTATAAACAACTTACAAAAAAACGGTTTCTTATTGTTTTTTAGACAAAATAAAAATATCTTTTAGAGTTTTTTAAAAATATTAAAATTTTTTTGCAAGTTTTGGCATTCCAAGAACTCCAGAAAATTGAAGAAATATATTTTTTTGTAATTTTGAAGCTAAGTTTTATTCGTTTGCAATATATGCAAAAACTTTCAAGGATTTATTGAAAATTTTGCATGGATTATTAAATAATATTCGTAAAATTAAACAAAAAATGCTTTTATTTCCCTTTCATTTTTATAATATTAATAACTCAAAGACACGCCATTCCTCTATAAAAATAATTTCAAAGAAAACATGTCACTAGATATACTGACTTAAATAATAAGAAGACAAAAATGTCAATCACAATCAATCATTGTCTTGTTTTCTGTGTCTTATTAGTTTGGCTCCTATGTTTATTTTCTATATAGATAATTTAATTTTATTTTGTTTTCTTTATAGTTCATGTTTAAGTTCAATTTTCATATTTATTTTCATTTCTATTTCCGTATTTCCATTTTCAGGATTTCATAAGCCAACAATAAATAATAAGGACTATCATCGTATCTATTAGGATATAAAGAAATTCCGATATGCATTTCTATTAAATCTATTTTATGTTTTATGTTCATTGGTTTCAATTTGAATTTATATTCAATTCAATATAAAATGAAATAAGGATAATATGGGGACATTAAATTTATAAATACGTATTACTGGTAAACTAGTTAATGATTTTGTTTATTGATGGTACCAAAAGGTACGAAATGGGAATATACTAGATATTAAAGGATAAAAGGACAATTCAAATATCTATTTAATATAAGTATACCTACATTTATAAAAGGATAGGTTAAATTAGAATAAGAAACCGGAAGTAGGAAATCATATTATAAGAAAATGTCAAGTTAACTTGGAATTTAATAGTGAATATTAAATTCAATCAAAAAATTTATAAATTGAGAGGGAAATTAATTTTCTTTAAAAGAAAACATAAAACATAGAAGAACATTGACGAAGTTTGAAGAAAGATAAGGATAACTCATTTATTTTTAAACAAAAATTATTAACTAACTACCTAAATTAAAAATATTTTAATGTGGAATATTATTATCTAGAGAAATATTTTTCATCTCTTCTTTTTATGTAAGAAATTTAATTGTGTGTGTATGTGTGTGGGTACAAAAGAAATTAAAATTCATTGATCATATTTGTACAACCCACACACACACACACACACACACACACACACACACACACACACACACACACACACACACACACACATTAATTAATATTTAGTTAAAAGCAGAGAAAATAATATATTTGTCACTAGAATAAAATTCTACATTAAAATGTCTTTCATATGGTTATTTTAAATAATAAGTTTTCATCAAAAATCATTTAGTTATCGCCACTCAAACTTTCCGGCCACATACATTCAGAAGGTATGTAGGTCTAGGAAGATAGGTTAGGTTAAATTGGAATACAAAATCGGAAGTAGGAAATCAAATTGTGCAATAATATTACAAGAAAATGTCAGGTTAACTTGGAATTTAATAGTGAATGTTAAATTCAGTCAAAGAATTAGTAAATTGCGGGAGAAAATCATTTTCTTTAAAAGAAAACATAAAACATAGGAACAAATTGCCGAAGTTTGAAGAGTGATAACTAATTGATTTTTAAACAAAAATTATGAATTAAAAACGTAAAATAAAACTAATTTATGGTAGATTATTATTTCATAGAGAAATATTTTTCATCTCTTCTTTTTATGTAAGTAATTTAATTATGTGTGTGTGTGTGGTTACAAGAAGAAATTAAAATTCATTGATTATATTTGTACAACCCACACACACACACATTAATCAATATATTAGTTAAAACAATAGAAAACGATATATTTGTCAGTAGAATAAAAATCTACATTAAATTATCTTTCATTTGGTTGTTTTAAATAATAATTTTTCATCAAAAATCAATTAGTTATCATCACTCAAACTTTCCCGACACGGGTATGCGGAAGGTATGCATGTATAGGAAAGAGAGGTGAGGTTAAATTATAAGGCAAAATGGGAAGTAGGAAATCAAATCATGCATTGAATATTATAAGAAAATGTCAAGTTAACGTCGAATTTTATAGTGAATGTTAAATTTAATCAAAAAATTGCTAAATTGAAAGGGAAATTAATTTTCTTTAAAAGAAAACATAAAACATGGAAGAATATTGACAAAGTTTGAAGAGTGATAACTAATTGATTTTTAAACAAAAATTTTGCATTGGAAATGTAAATTAAAGATAATTTAATGTAAATTATTATTTCGTAAAGAAATATTTTATATTTGTTCCTGTTATGTACGAAATTTAATCATGTGTGTGTGTGGTGCCAAAAATTAAATTTTATTGATATTATTTGTACAACCCACACACACACACACACACACATAATTCAATATTTTAGTTAAACTAATAGAAAAGAAAATATTTGTCAGTATAAAATAAATCTTTATTAAATTATCTTTCACATGCGTTTTTTAAATAATAATTTGTCATCACAAATCAATTAGTTATTATCACTCAAATTTCAAACTTCCTCGTTTTTACTTACTTTCCGGCCAGATACATAACGAAGTTATATAGGTATGGTAAAAATAGGCGATCATGAAAAATTTTGAAGTCTTATTTTTTGTCTAATTCGTGTATATCCTTTGACTTCAGGTTCAAAATCGACACACTACGAAATTGTAGTGTGCATGGTCGGAAAGTTGTGCGCTGCGAATTTATTCGTCTTTTGTAATTTTCTCTAGTCGTTTTCTTGTTTTCCTGTAGATCTTCGTGTAGTTTTTTGGTTTTCGTTTTGTTTCGAAAATAATGCAATTAATGAAACCCGATCTTCAATTACCACTACCAGCCATACCCATATATCTCCATCATCAAGAGTGAAGTCAGTAAATGAGTAAAGAGTAAGACATGAACATAAAAACCGACCAGTTTTGTCGACATTTGGGATTTCGACAATTACTGAATGCAATTTTATTTCTTCATTTTTTACTTTTTACAGAGAGTTTAAAGAAAATTGTATTATTTATTTTGGCTTCGTTTTATGTCTGTTTGTTGATGATGAATGATGATGATTCTTGTTTCTTATACCTATCCTTTTATCCGGCGGTTGTAAGGGTTTTTGTCCTTAAAATCCTTTCATCTCATTATCACCAAAGCCGCACGCCGCCTTCATCAACTTGTTTCGTTAAGTCGAAATTATTTTTAAAAAGAAATATTCAAATTTTCAGTTTCAACAATTTTCCACAGATTTTTCAAGATCTAATTTTTTATCCTTTCAACCCTTGTCTGCCAGTACTTTTTCTTAGGAAAAATCACGGTTGGTATATCACATGGTATCACC
This sequence comes from Liometoxenus newtonarum, assembly GCA_030264535.1. NCBI lineage: Eukaryota > Metazoa > Arthropoda > Insecta > Coleoptera > Staphylinidae > Liometoxenus > Liometoxenus newtonarum. Next base: position 5,742 of record JARJEB010030318.1, read on the forward strand.
CACATAGGTAAATTTTAATTAAAAGTTGAAGTTAGTGTTCGATTCCAACGTGCGAGCATCGGAACCCGTTTTTAATGTTCGAGGGTGTTTTGGGGTTACTCTTGTCGGGGGATAAATGTGTGCCTATACCTATACCTAGGCCTACTACTTGCCTACTTTTACTTCTATGGACTTCTACTTAACTACTAACTACTACTCGAGCAATCGGTGTGCTTTCAGGCGGCTGCGGCTGTGAACGCAACGCAGGGGCGCAAATAATAATAAAGAATCCCAGCAGCAGCAAATGCTTATGAAAGAAAAAAAAACAGGGAGTAAATTACCCTCATCGTCCTCGTCAGCAATGTACGTAAACGTCGAGTGCATGCAGTTGCACGACATGGATAAACAGAAAAAGAAGCGGGAAAGACTAAGAGAAAATGAGAAAACGTGAAATAACCCCTACCACCTCTGCATTTGCCAATGCACACAAATGAAAAAATTGTAAAGTGAACAAACACGTATTAAAGGGAGAAAGAATGTTGAGTTCGTAAAAGGGGAATTGATTTCAGTTTCCACGGTTGTGTGCTTCTTAGATTGTCACGTTGCTGACATCTATAAACGGAAAGTTTCAACTTTCTTTTGGAAATTGATGGAAGTTTCTAGAATACTTTACTTACTTAATTCAATTTAATTTTCGGTCGTTTCAAAAACAAAAGCAAAGCAGGAAGAACGTAATTTCGAAAATTAATTTAGTTTGGTATAATTAATTAATATAAAGTTGGAAAGAAGTTGTAATTTCAAAAATCGTTATTTACTTTACTAAATGAACTGAGAGAATTGACAACTTTGAAGGGCTACAAAATGACTTCCTGTTTAAATTTTTAAGGTAAGAAATTTAATTATTATAGTTCACCTAATAAACATACATTTAATAAAAAAAATTTGACCAGAAAATCTTAATTTCAATTTTTAATTGTTTTTGAAGTTGAAAATAATTACAAATGCAAAGATTAGTTTGAAGGATTAGAAAATGTCTTTCTGATCAATGTTTTTACGAAATAAAATTAATTTTTGTAGTTCATTTAATAAAGTTGCATTACATTTAAAAATTTTGATAGGAAAATTTTTCTTTCGATTTTTAATTATTTTTGAAGTTGAAAGAAACTCAAAAGCAAAAATAGTTATAAATTAAAATGTTAGACAAATTTCAAGGACTCAAAAATGTCTTTCTAATCAATATTTTAACAAAATAAAATTAATTATTGTAGTTCACTTAATAAACTTGCATTACATACAAGATTTTGGCCGGAAAATTTTTATTTCGATTTTTAATTATTTTTGAAGTTGAAAGAAATTCAAATGCAAAAATGGTTTCAAATTAAAATGTTAGACAAATTTCAAAGACACAAAAATGTCTTTCTTATCAATATTTTTACGAAATAAAATTAATTATTATAGTTCATTTAATAAACTTGCATTACATACAAAGATTTTGACCGATTTTTTTTTATTTCGATTTATAATTATTTTTGAATTTGAAAGGAATTCAAATGCAAAAAATGATTACAAATTAAAAAGTTAAACAAGTGTGAAGGATTCAAAAATATCTTTCTAATCAATATATTTAAGAAATAAAATTAATTATTGTAGTTCATTTAATAAACTTGCATTACAAACAAAGATTTTGACCGGAACATTTTGATTTCGATTTTTAATTATTTTTGAAGTTGAAAGAAATTCAAATGCAAAAATGGTTTCAAATTAAAATTTTAGACAAATTTCAAAGACACAAAAATGTTTTTCTAATCAATATTTTTACGAAATAAAATTAATTATTATAGTTCATTTAATAAACTTGCATTACATACAAAGATTTTGACAGGAAAATTTTTATTTCGATTTATAATTATTTTTGAATTTGAAAGGAAGTCAAGTGCAAAAAATGATTACAAATTACAAAGTTAAACAAGTTTGAAGGATTCAAAAATATCTTTCTAATCAGTATATTTACGAAATAAAATTAATTATTGTAGTTCATTTAATAAACTTGCATTACATACTAAGATTTTGACCGGAACATGTTTATTTCGATTTATAATTATTTTTGAATTTGAAAGAAATTCAAATGCAAAAATGGTTATAAAATAAAAAGTTACAAACAAGTTTGAAGGATTCAAAAATATCTTTCTAATCAATATTTTCAGGAAATAAAAATGTTTGTTATAGTTCATTTAATAAACTTCCATACATTGAAAAATTTTGAGGAGCAAATTTTTATTTCAATTTTTAATTATGTTTTGAAGTTGGAAAAACTTTGTCAATTTTTGGAATTTACTTTTTTAATAAATATTGCTTCCGTTCTAAACTCACAGCTTTTTCGACAATCTAGAAAAACAATAAGCAATTTTAATTAACAATAACACATTTTAATTATGCGTCGGTCATTTTCACACGCCATTTGCCGGAAAATACAGAATCCTCCCTTTTTAAATGTTGTTTCTTTATTTTTCTTATTTTCCCACTCTTTTGCTTTTTTTTTCGTTTCCATTTGTCGTTCATATTTGTCACCGGATTTGTCACTCGTCAACCCTGTTTTGACATAACTGTACTTCTCACTCTTGCACCCCAAGTCCCCAACCCCAACTGTTTTCATTTTCATTTTCAAATATTTATTCCACGTTCTCCGGCTTCCTTGTACTTTGCGATATGTATAATGGCCAACCAAACTACCATCAACTTTTTAAGTACCTACGTACAAAACAACCCCTTATATTACGGTTACAAGTACCCCTGAGTCCTCGTCTAACGAAACGACCAATTGAAATAATCACTGAATCAACTACGTCTATACCATCAATATAAACATTAATCGTCCATTTTTTCCTCAATTCTCGACAAAAAAGGTTAAATATAAATATTTTATTTGAAACCCCTTGATGAAGATCAAAACTGTCAAAATACCGACTTATTAATTATATTCTACTGATAGAAATTTATTTTTAGAATCCGCATTGGAACAATAATCATCGGACAGTTGTGTGGTGTCCCAGACCGCTTTTTTATTTATTTATTTTAAATGTTTGAAGTGCACTCAAGCAACAAACTAATGAAAGTAATCTCATCAGACCAGAGATTACATGATTGTAGATTAAATAATGCCTAAATCCTAAGGACGAGTGACGAGTGATGAGTGACGAGTGACAAATGATGAGTGACAATAAAACTTAGAATAATGTCGATTGAAGAAAAGGGTTGGACAAAAGACTGTTTGCAAGCGCACTCATTCAAAATATTTTTCGAGTATTCTAACCATTCAAATACGATTTCAGCAAGAAAAAAAAATTGACTCTGGACTTTCTGTATGTGACAATAAAAATTTTTGTTTTCATTTTTCATTGTAATTTGTTGTAAAGACGTTAAGTGTTTGTGTTTTCATGATTTGAACGGTTTAGTAGACTTAAGTTGATAACAAAAAGTATACTAACAAAAAACTACCTGCTATTTTGGACTTTTGCTTGAGAATTTTTTTTTTCAATGAATATAGCTACTTATGTACTCGAAGAAGAAGAAAAAGAATGACAATTTCGACATAGAAAACTTTGTTAGAGAAACTTATGGACAAAATAAAGAAATTCAAGTTATAAAACTGAAAAAAGGATTTTTTGGAGTTATTTTTCACTACTTATTGAATTATTTTTTTGTTATGAAATAATGTTGTTAAATCCCAAGTAAAATTTCAACTTTTTGGTAAAAATTTTGTATTTTTGCTACATTTCTAACAATCTTTCGTTTTCTTCCCAAAAATTTTCGATTATTTCTATTTATCCATTTGTTTTAATGTTGAAAACGAATTATCCGGTCATGGAAGCATCAAAAACATGAATATAAAAACCGTTGTTATACTGATAAGACGCATTTATTGATGGAGTTATTTTTGACTACTTATTGAATTATTTTTCTGTTATGAAATAATGTTGTAAAATCCCATGTAAAGTTTCAACTTTTTGGTAAAAATTTTGTATTTTTGCTACATTTCTAAAAATCTTTCGTTTTCTTCCCAAAAATTTTCGATTATTTCTATTTATCCATCTGTTTTTATGCTGAAAACGAATTATCCGGTCATGGAAGCATCAAAAACATGAAAATAAAATCCGATGTTATACTGATAAGTCGCATTCATCCCTTATTTTCGTGAAGAACTCAAGAAATAAATATATGAACTGCGATTGCCGATTGCGTTGCATTTTTGTGCGCATTTTTACTTTTTGTTGTCGGTTTCGTATCTTTTGTTCATCGTCAAACGGTTCCGATTCGTTTACATTCAGAAAAATAATTGTTTGGTCCCTGACCCGTAATTTTCTTCCAACAACACAACAACAACAACAAAAAGATTATTATCCGCACCAGGCCACTTAGTGTAAAGCGATACGTTTAAATTCTCTTTGTTTGTGTTTGTCGAGAGTTTGTGTTATGCACGTAAAAGAAGTAAGAAAGCCAATCATTGAAAGTGATACTCGAAAACTATTATTTTAATTTTTGTATGTATAAATCCATAGCTAAGGGATGGAAACGAGGATATCTTAATAAGATTGAAGAAAAGTTTCAAGAAACAAAAAATAGAATAAAGAAATTCAAAATCAGAAAGAACAAGAAAAATTGAATGGTTGAGTTTGAGTGCATCAGTGAAGCACCCCCTGGTACCTAAACCCAAGTACCATCGGCTTATTGAACCACGGTTGAGCCCCGGAGGGGTTGAATCTTGAATCGTCATAATAAGCATTCGAAAATTTGTAAAAAGGAAGGAACGAGGAACAATTCAACAATCAGGATAAAGTAAACTAAAAAATATTTGTATCTACACATAAAATAGAAAGAAAAAAAGATGAAAAGGAAGAAGATAATACACATCACCACAATGATCATCAATGTTTTTTTTTTATTTATTTCTATATTTATTCAAGGGAACACAATGAACATCAACAAAAATAAAAAGAAGATGAAGAAGAAGAAGAAGAAAATAAGAGCAAGCACCAATCTTAATTCAATTCAAACATTCGGAGCACAAACTGGAGATGAATACAAAATACAAGTAGGTATAACTGGCTAATATTAAAATTGCTTTCAACCAAAAGAAACAAGAAGAAGAAGACCAAGAAAACAAGAAAAATAAAAAGAAACAGAAGAATTGGCAAGTTTCAGTTTCAGTTGCGTTCAATCAGTTGTTGTTTAATCTTTATTACGAAATCACGAAAATGAAAAAGTTGTGTGAATTTATCTTGGAAATCCAGGATTTTATATTTTTTATTTTTATGTGAAACTTGTATAAGTAATAATTTTTGAGGCAAAATTGCGCAGTTAATTCGGAAAAGGAACATAAAAATTATTTGTATTATGCGTGAAATAATAATAAATAAGTGAAAATGTGATTAATTTATGAATTAATTTTCTGTTTTTAATTTATTTTTCTATCAAGAAAGCAAATGTAAGTACAAATCAAATTTATAAAGTAAAGTTTTTAGCGTAAACGTAAATATTTTCTTGCCTTTCTTGGAAATTTTGTTGGAATCACCTGAAATTAAAATTAGGTATAAAATAATCGCGGAAAATCTTAAAAATTTTCAAATTATAAATATTTCATTAAACTTTGAATCATTAATTTTCTTTTATTTATTTTTAAAATTGTAAATTTTATTGTAAAAAAAACAACTTCTTTGATTCCCAAATTTATTGTTTTAAAATTATTTAACATAGTTTGAAATATATTTTAGATTTTGCATAATTATAATGATGAATTTCTTAAAAAAAAAATCATGATTTACTTTTACTTTTGTCAAAATTAATAAATTTTTGAAAAATCACAAAAAGTCTTTTAAGTAAATCTTTTTGTAATTTTGCGACATAAATTTAAGACACCAGCTACCGACAGAGATTGACGACAATAATTCCGAATTAAGTGATGCAGACCTGCTCTTAGTCGCTAAGGCTATGGAGCAAGCTGTGCTATCACAGAGGAACCCCCCGCACTTGCTGATGAACTTAATCTTCTTCAACTTCAAACACAACAACAATTTATCAAAGACTTTGTGCCTTCAATCATAATTTTTTCAAGAAATTCATCATCATAATTATTTATGTAAAATTTCTGATATAATTCAAACTTGTTTTTTTTTTTTGATTTGATTATCTACCTCGTGGCAACCTTCATAAACTCAAAATTAAAAAATATATAGATAAATAAAATAAAAATATAAAAAATCTTTTCAATTATGATATACGTTTGAAGCACCGAATTTACCTAAAGCATAATTTGTAGATAGATACTTTCATGTAATCTGAAATACATACTCGACATTAATGTCTCCAGAGAGTAGATATGCACAAGCACTAGGCTCCTCCACCTAAAATGCGCTTAAAGGACCCAAAAGGCGCGATTTGCACCGTGACTGTGAGTGGTGAATGAATTCATCAGGCAACATGCTCCGTGCTATACCGCCGCCACCGCGCTGCCGCCAGCGCGCCATCGCCGGTGTAAACGTGTTGAGTTTGCGTTCAACATTTATGAATTCACCGTTCACAGATATAATCATATCGCTGAGGGTTACTGGATAGGTATAGATATAGATAGAGGGTAGATAGATGTATTACGCCAACTGGGACTAGGTATATACGAGAGTGGGAATCAAAAGGGACATAAGGGACCTTAACAAGGGAGAATTTTGCTGAATTAGGGATGTTGAGAGTCGACGACTAGACGAGAGGACTAGAGGATAAACACGCCCCATATATACATATAGGACTCTCCCTTTCCCTAATGACAAAACAGACTGCATACTAGGTGTTTCAATAATCTTTATTCTTTTAAGTTTTTAATTTGATACAAAAAATTTTCCTTTTAGTTTGAGCAAAGGTGTCATTGACATAACCGTTAGAACCCTTAATTTATAAGATTTGAAAATGCACTTTTATACTTTCGAAACGCGAATATGGAATGGGAATCAAATTATAATGCAAAAAAAAAGTACTAAGTCTGTTTTAAATTGTCATAATTCTCGTTAATACATTTTTATGTCCATCTAAAGCACGGAATTTGTATATTTAATTTTTCATCACAATTGTGATTGGATTTGTGAACGAATTATTCGCCTAAAATGGGCTTAAAACTTTTCCTTTCCGAGTTCGGGATTTTACATTTCTGCGCAACGGCATGAAAATGCTCTTCCACTTAAGGATATGGGATTGAAACATATAAGTTATAAGGTTATGAGTTATGAGTTGACATTTTAATGATAGGCTGATGTTAAGTACACTTAAAGGTTGAATCGATGAGCAAAACTCTGCAGTCAAAAATCAAAATTATCAATCCTCGATTCCAAAGAATCATTGCTTTTGAATAGGGTTGAAAAGGCATAAAGGATGATGCTTTTGGACGGTTGAAAGGACCACAGTTCCTTGGCGAAAAAAAAACGAAAGAGAAGCCATGTTGCTATATTTGACCTGACTGTCTTGATCTCAATTCTTCATAATTATGTTCAAAACATCAGAAAATAAAAATAAAACTATTTTTCATCATTACTTCTGGATTTACCTACTTCGAAGTGTTATTTCAAGGAATAAGGATGTGTTTTGTGTGTGTGTGTGTTTTGTATTTTCTTTATTGCCTACCTAAGTGTAGTCGTTCGTCAAAGAAGTCGTTGTGTGGAAAATTCTGCCCTGGGCACTGTTGAGGGATTCCAGGAAATCGATGTCATTGGATGACAGTCTACGGCAACATTTCACTTCTGCGCGCTGTACGAGTGTACGAGAACGACGAAAAAGTCGAAGGACGAAGGACGAGTTCTTCCAATACCTGAAAACTAAAAATTTATATTTATTACGAAATCGATCCAAAATACAAAGGTATTTTTTCTTCCGCCTGATGATTAAATTTTTTTTGTGAATAATAAAATGTCAATAATTATTTAAATTTTTATTAATTTTTCAAACTTATACAAATTTCTTCAGCCCAAATTTTTTTTTAATAAATTTTAAAAGCATTTTAAAGACAATTTCTCTCACATTTTGTTTAATAAATTTGAGTCCTCCCAAGATTCCATAATATTTTTTTTTAGGTATACCTAAATATTCTTTTCTTTTCTGCAAATTTGTGTTATAAATCTACGTGGGTATAACAAATATATTAGTAAAAAAAATCAATTGCCTAATTCCTTAAGGAATAAAATGGATCCACTCTACTGAAGTTGGAAATCTCTCTTGGGAGAAATTGCACTTCCAGTCGGCAAATCGGCAAATCTAAAAAGCTTCCTTTGAGTTATTAATACCTCCAACTCCATAAAGACTCCGCAACATCAAATGAGTAAATATGAACGCCATTGTTCCACTCTCCCTATAGTGCTAGCTAGTCCCTTATATGTTTGTTATTCACGCACCCTTATATTGTAATATTACAAAAGGGAAAAGAAAGCCATCAGCCATCAGGCCGCATCAGGGCGATTTTATTCGCCGTCGCATTGGTGATAGTTTCTTCAAATTAAAATGAATATACCTATAGGTATTTACGTTGGAAGGGAAAAGGAGGAAGGAAAAAGGAAAAAGGAGGAAGGAATCGCTTTCATTTATAGGTACCTATATACATTGATCCAAAAGAGCGCAAGAGCAATTCATTAGCTTCCGCTAATTAAGTTATCCTACACGAACAGACAATACGCCGGGGATTTATTTATTTATATACAGGGTGGTTTGGTTTGGTTTATTTATTTATTGGATTTATTTATTTATATACAGGGTGGTGCTGTAAGTAGAATAAAAGGAAACTTTTTAATTAAAAAAAAAAACGAATTTATTAAATTTATTTTTTGAAGGCTTTAATTACCGAGGTGGGCATATTTCGAGCTTAAACAAAAAAAAAATATATAAATTTTGAAAACATTCCGACCATATATTCATTACAAATTCCTTAGATGTCATCGATCGTAAATGTAATTTCGATCGGAAAGTGGAAATGCGACTGATCACATTTTTTAATATTTTGGGTATCACTAAATTTCATTGCAATTTTCTCTTCCCGTTCAAAATTGTAGTCTTACTTAGGTACTATTCACGAATTCTATAAGAAATCGTTGTGCGGATATTGTCGGAAAGTTGTGCCGCACAACTTTCCGTGCGTTGAGAATTTAATGCATCGATTTATTTTTTGATTTTTTGATATACCTATACTTAATAATTATTATGCTTTCCCTTAATTATTTAAAATTATTAAGTGAAAACTGCATTTCACCTCACATTTTCGGACTTTGGGAAGCGATATTCGTACGGAGATCCGTCGAAAACCCGACTTCGATATTTTGTCTGCGATCATCTATAACTTTCCTTACTATACCTTGGGTAAGTCGGAAAGTAAAAAAAAAAAGATTAAAAAGCATGAGAATGAGAGAATGAAACATTCAAATCCTAAATGTCAGTAATTCGGATAGTACACAGTTGTTGAAGAGCAGACTTAGGTATATAGTGATTAGTAGATATTATATGTCTCCACTTTCCGCATTGCTGATGATGACGATGCATCTTTTCATTTGTTGATTCATTGTCATTTTCCACTACTCTTATTTCCATTCCCATTTCTCATTCAAAAAATGCGCGGAATGAATATCGCTGAAAACGCAAAAATGCAGACAGGCATGGATCTTTTACTCTTCCATTCTTTCATATATGTACCTATATACTTATTACTATATATACTATATAAGTATTCAACTTATCTTTTCAACTCGCCAGCTAATTAGAAAAAAGTATACCTACTTACTTATCTACCTATTTTGCTTATTTAGCTTTTACCTATTTTGCAATTTTTGATTATTCTTATAGTAATAAGTATAATAGTACCTATATTATTCAATGAGCGCATATGGAGGCTATTATGCGCAAGGGCGAAGTTTACGTAGCGAGACGGTAGTCGAGCGGAGTAAACGCCAGAGCATATAATACCGCATATGCGCGAATTGAATACTATATTTTACCTGAGACGAGAAAATTTAATTTGGCTTTCAAACTTAAAAATTCAACCATGGAATTCAACACATAATCCTAGATGACGTTTTAGATGCAGTTCAGGTGTCACATATCATTATTGAATGCAAGGAAGAGCT
>JARJEB010030319.1:0-14571 GCA_030264535.1 Liometoxenus newtonarum
CTTTGCTTGCTTTGCTTGCTTTGCTTGCTTTGCTTGCTTTGCTTGCTTTGCTTGCTTTGCTTGCTTTGCTTGCTTTGCTTGCTTTGCTTGCTTTGCTTGCTTTGCTTGCTTTGCTTGATTTGCTTTTCTCACGTTACGATTGTTGTAATTTTTTAGGCTGTTAACATCGACTGGGGTTAGTCTCAGTTCCGAATTGGAAACGCCTACATTCTACCAGTCTCTGGCGGGCGTCACACATTTGGAGGAACGCGACATATGCGAATTGGAAAAGTGTTTCTGGTCGTTGCAGGGTACATCACCCACTGGCCAATTAGACTTGGACGCGTTTTTGGCACTCGTCAGTCCACCAGTTCCCACAAGTGCTTGTAACGGGTAAAACTTACTTACTACTGACTTCATTTTAAATAATTCTAGAAATAAACAAACTTCTCTCTCTCTCTCTCTCTCTCTATTCAGACTGTTCCTTGCTCTCGACGTCAATCGTGATGGGCACATTGACTTTAAGGAATTATGTTGCGGGATTTCAGCTGCCTGTCGAGGTCCAGTCGCAGAACGAACGAAATGTAAGTGTTTTTTTTCTTTTTCTTCTTCTTCTTCTTTCGATTTCAAATTTTCAACATTGTGTGTGCCGGTAATAATTTCTTGTCAGTTTGCTTTAAAATGTTTGACATCGATCGTGACAATCAATTGGATGCGAAAGAGTTTCAACATATGATCGAAATATTGCTGATGGTAATGAAGGAACATCGAAATGTTGTCGTCTGTCAGAAGAATGGCGGCAACTCTATATCGACGATGATGACGACAACGAACAACACTTTGGAGCGCAAAATGTCCAACGAACAAAAGAACGAAAAGTATTGCACGAAAGCGCTGTGCGAATTGCGCTCGCATTTGGATGAAGGCGGTGCGCTCACGCAAGAAGACTTCCTGGTATGGTGTGTGGAACACAACGCTATGGTGGCACCTCTGCTCGAGTTGCTTTTTCAGGTGTGCCATGTATCTCTCGGATTGCGGCCGAAATGTCGCCACCACGAGCATGAAATTGGTAAGAGAGTTTAGTATAGACGCGCAAAGCGTACGGAGTGTTATGCTAACAATGCTGCTGTGCTGGTGTGTAGTTACAGGATGGTTGGAACGTGAACAGCATCGTGGTTATCGCGTCGGGCAATTTTGGTACTTGATTGCAAACGATTGGTGGCAAACATGGTTCAATCATACAACAGCACCACGTTCCGGTTACGATTATTGCACATGTCGGCCGGAAATGCGTCTGCCATTAGATTCGGCCGAGGAGATCGTTTGCGATGAAAGTTTTACGAGCAACTCCACGGATTATACGTCCCATTCCAACGAGTTCACATCAAACAGTACCGATTCGATGGGTGATTTGTTAAGTCGCGGTGATAGCTGTAGCATTGCATCGAGTTCGGGTGTTTCCAGCAGTTCCGGAACGGTTCCCAAACGCCCGTCGACACTGCCCGGCCCGATTGATAACACGAGCCTGGTGTGCGATACGCAAAGCGATCAAATGAAAGTGATTCCGTTGACGGGGGAAGGTTCCCGTCTGCGTCGCGACACCCCATTAGCGCAACGTCGCGATTTCGAACTGATTCCCGACTCGCTGTGGAAGGCCCTCGCGTTGTGGTACGGAAGTCCGTTGCCTCTGCCGCGGCAAGTTATTAAGGCTCCGGGCAGCAATGACATGGAGCTGGAGTTGTATCCGTTGAATTTGAAAATCTATCGACATCAAAACCAAGCGACAACCGCGAATCAAACCGCATGGGCGACCGTTGGGGGGTACGGCGCTGCGGCACTATCCTCAGCCGGAATATCCTCCCCACCGGCCGCCACACCACGTCGCTTTCTCACGCATACTGCCGCGTTCAGTCGACTTTCCAATATTCGTCAAGTGATCGAATTTCTCGCGTCGCGTCTTGGCCTGCGTATCGAGGACGTGCGTCTGTGGCTCATCAAAGACTCGTCGACCACATTGTTGGAAGAGGAGGCAGCCACACTACAGGATCTCGGCATTATTGACAGCGACTGCATCTTGTTGGAGGTGCGCAATAAAGATCTAACTTGGCCGGAGGAGTTGGGCGCGTTGGCGTGTGGCACTACCAATTTGGCTTTGCATCATTCCGAACGGCGACCTACCATCTGCTTGCCGCCGGGAGCAACCGGTCTACACAATTTGGGAAATACGTGTTTTATGAATGCGGCCTTGCAGGCGGTCAGCAACACTCGGCCGCTGACGCAGTACTTTCAACGGGACGCGCAACTTTGCGAACTAAATTCGACGAACCCTCTCGGGACCAAGGGGCAGGTGGCGCGACGGTATGCGGAGTTGTGTCGGGAACTGTGGGCCGGCTCGACACGATCGGTGGCCCCACTGAAGTTGCGATGGTGTGTTAGCAAACACGCGCCGAATCTGGGCGGTGGTGGGCAGCACGACTCGCAGGAGTTGCTCGCTTGGCTGCTGGATACGTTGCATGAGGATTTGAATCGGGTGCATCGCAAACAGTACACTGAGTTGAGAGATTCGGATGGCCGGCCAGACACTATCGTGGCGGACGAAGCGTGGGAACAGCACCTTGCAAGAGATCACTCAATTATTACCGACCTATTTTACGGACAACTGAAGAGCAAGGTAAAGAAAGAGAGTGTTGCTTGTTTTCGCGAGTGATGCAACAGTTTTTTCCTCAAGTGATTTATCTTGTCGTTTAGGTAACATGTCAGACATGTGGTCATGAATCTGTTCGCTTCGACGCATTCAATTTGCTCAGTTTGCCGCTGCCGATGGAGAGTTATACGCTTTGCGAAGTGTTGGTGGTGCGTTTGGACGGCGATGTGCCCATCAAGTATGGCATGCGATTGAACTCGGAGGCAAAGTACATCGAACTGAAACGCGAACTGGAAACATTGTCGACGGTACGCGCCGACCGATTGCTTATCGCCGAAGTGGCATACTCACGCATACGACAGGTGATGAATGACAATTCGCGGATTAATGCCAACAGCGCTACCGAATTGTACGCGTATGAGTTGCCAGCTGACGATGGCAATTCGTTAACGAATTCGATTAACAGTGATGAACAAGGTAAACCACCATTCAATTCAAGCATATTATTAACATTCTTGAAAGTACAATTTTGTTTAAAGATAGTGGAGATTTATCGGATACGAGTCCTGGCACTGCAGGCATGGTAGCGACTGTTGCTGGGATAACGAATGGGGGGACGAACCAACAAAATCAATTCGCTCGTAGTCCAGAGGTAAGAAGCAGGTCGGCATTATGCATGCCCAACATTCTGTGCTTTAAGGTATGCATCTTGTTATTTTTGTTTTTTTCTTTTTCTTTTCTTCCTTGCATTCATTTAATAATCATTCAACTTTTGTCCCAACGCCAAGATTATTTGAATAATCAAGGAATTAGGCTCGTAGGTACATTTTATAAATAGCTTTCTAAATTTGGGGTTTTTATTTTGCCTGTTTGTTGATATTTTTTTTTTTTTAAACAAATTGAGATTGGAAATAGTGTGATTTTGCTGTAGCGGCTTTTAATGTGTAAAATAGCTTCGTCTTCTTTTTTTTTTTCTGTTTTCATTCGATTTTAATTGCCAGACCCCGGATATAAAAGTAAGGAAAATGTGCAAGCAAGAAAACAAACAATTGGTAACTACGTAGAGGCTGTACATTTGAATACCCTATTTTGTATTTCTAACTTAAACGCGATCTCTTCTAGTTCGATTTTGTATATATGTATGTATATGTAATGCAAATTTCAGAATGCACGTGCAAACAGCATCGACGTGACTTCGGCAGCGCGACGATTTTCTAATGGCATGCACATCAGAAGACCGTTACATTCCAATATTTATACAGGTAATTTGCTTTGTTTTTGTGCTTTTTTGTTTGTATAGTTAGTTGTTTGACGCTTTGCAGATGTTCCAGTTAAGAGTCCCACATATTTAGTAGCAGTCCATCGAAAATGCGTGCGCCAGGAAACGTATTTCCTCTCGCAACAGAAATCGAAACCCAGTTTATTCGGTGTGCCATTACTCTTGGGCTGCACCCCACATAGCACTTGTCAAAGCGTATACGAAGCTGTCTGGGAGCAAGTCACGCGTCTTCTCAGTCCGTTACCACAAAGTGATCAAACTAATCATGCCACTGACTGGTGAGTTGTTAATAGTTTCTGAACTAACTTTGCATGATGATGATGATGATGATGATTGAATGAACGACTCATTTGTTGGCAGTGATGATTCATTGGGATATGAGTTTCCCTTCACGTTGAAAGCCGTCTTAGAAGGCGGCCAGATCTGTGCGCTGTGCCATTGGACGCAATTCTGTCGCGGCTGTCGTCTACCCTGCTCGGGCGATTACCTTTTCGATGTGTGCAAAGCCGGTCAGAGCGTAATGTGCATTGCAATCGATTGGGACCCCACCGCGTTGCATTTGCGTTACCAAAGCAGTCGCGAGAAAGTATGGCGTGAGCATCAATCTGTTGGCATCTGCCGTAAGCTGCATACGGAACCGATTGATTTAGACCATTGTCTGAAGGCGTTCACTTCGGAAGAGCGCCTCGAAGCGAAATATCATTGTTCGAATTGCAAGGATAAGCAGCCGGCGACGAAAAAGTTGCAAATTTGGCGACTGCCACCGATTCTCATTGTGCACTTGAAGCGCTTCGATTACTGCAACAACAAATGGGTGAAGACACAGAAGGTGGTCAACTTTCCGTTCCGCAATTTTGATCCGACCGCGTATTTGGCCTCTGTCCCACAGGAGACCATCTTGAGGCATAAGCAGTTGTTGGATAAGCGGAAAAGTGATATGGAGGCGGCATCCACGGAGACGACCATTGTTGAAGAGGACGAGGTTATCGAGACTGGGACGCTGGTCGAAATTGAAGGGACGTACAGGGGCAAAAAGCCGAAAGTGGATGAACAGAAGGCGGAAAGGTGGGGGGATAGTCGAGATGCCAAAGAGAAACCAATGCTGAAGAAACGTCGTCAACGATTGGAATCTACCAGTTTAATCAAGACGCCGATCATTGACGGAAATCTGCAGGACTTTCACAAGCACAAGTTGCAAGATGGTGAAGATCCTTTCGATCTTAATTATCAACTGTATGCTGTTGTCGTAAGTACAGACAGTCAATTGTTTGTTTGTTTGCTTATTTATTGTGGTGTGGTGTGGTGTGTGGTGTGCATTTTAGAGTCATTCGGGAATGCTCAACGGTGGCCATTACATTAGTTACGCATGCAATCCCAATGGAAATTGGTATTGTTACAATGATAGTTCGTGTCGAGAAGTCGGCGGCAGCATTGATAAAGCATCGAGTACAACGACGATGATGACAACGATGCCGAAAATCGACACAAGTTCCGCGTACATACTGTTCTACGAACGTGCCGGACTGGACTATTCGCCGTATTTCCCCGATGTTGCTTGCAACGGACAGTCTGGGCAGTCTGCAATCGACGATGACTTGGAAGACAACGAGTCTGAACTGCGCAAGCAGTGTATTATGCAATAATTATTTATAATAAACTAATACGGTCTCATGAAAACATGAGCTAAAGTAATAATTATAGCTAAGATCGCCGCTCACGTTTGTGATTCATTTAAGAAAAGACAATGTGCATTACGAGCGACGATGCTTTCGTACTATATTGTAATGTATTCAAACATGTGCCTAAAATCTCTTCTACACTCATGGTCACTATTTTTACGAATTTTTCTGTAGATAGTTTGGTTGCTTTGTTTCAAGTCAAAATAGTTTTATATTTGTTGTAGGTATTTAGCGTACACTTATTTTCATTTTATAGCACATTTAGATGAGCATATTTTAGTTTAGCAGATGCTAGAATGAAAACTAATTTGCGCCGATTTGCGTGCGCCATCATAGAAAATTCCAGCTCAGTTCTCAGAAACTAGCAAAATATTAAATATTTTTATGAGAAACGAATCGCAAACCTGATATGAATGATATTCATCAAAACGAATAGTTACTAATTGTGGTTTTAAGCCAGGGACGCAATCAGAACGTTAAATGAAATAAAATAACGTACTTGTGTTATGTTTTATATTAACGCCAATTATTATTATTATTATCGTTATAAATTTGTTATGTTAATTAGTGCTAGTTTATTGATATTTAAATAGGAAGGGAGAGATGTTTTTATATTTTCTTCAAGGGAAGGCGAGCCAAAGACCGATAATTATTATTATTTTTTTGTGAACATGTACTGACTGTTGTATTGTTTTGATTTAACGTTTTACATTGGAAGATGCACCATTTTGTACCTTTTGCAATGTAGACTATTTTCCTGCAACGTCCAGTATATTTCGTGTACATACAGTGTAATTGATGATAGTGTAAAAATTACGTAAATCCATCACTCGGCCGATGATATTTTCTATAATATCGTAAATTTATGAGAAGAGCCGCCTCTTGCTAATCGTATTGATTTCATCGTTTGTTTGATTTGATTGAATGTATTAATTAGATACAAATGAAGGATCGGTTGGTACATACAGGATACATTAGTAAATAACAAACATATGTACACTAATTAGTCCAGTTTACATATTTGAATGCTGTGCAAATTATACAATTGAAAAAAGATCGTGGAATATGTATATTTTGAAATAGTACTTTACATAATAAACTTATAAATCCGATAGTATAGAAATCATCAGAAGAGCTCGTTATCTACATGGCGCGAAACTAAAATATGTCGAACCATCAAATTTGCGCTCTTTTTGTCCAAATCGGGGAGCGCTTTGTCCGACTTGCAGTCATCGAATTTGGACATGTTGCTAAATTTAGTGATACTAAAATCCGTGAGGCTAGTAAGGAGTAGTCGAGCCCGCCACCTAATCCTAGGGGCGCACTTGTACACTAAAATACTGTGTCCACAATTCGATGGTTCAAGAGAAATTTGAACCATCGATATACACAGTAAGTTAGTGTACGTACGTTAAAATCACGAAGTTTCATAGCTTCTTTGTATACATACCACTTTACCGTGTCTACCTACAGAATTCGAAGGTTGAGTTTTTCTTCAGCCATCGAATTGTGGACACAGTATTTTAGTGTACGACTTTTCCACAAAGGTATGGTAGCGCTCTTGTCTACAAAACTACCGTGTCCACACTTCGATGGTTAAAATTTTTATTGAAGCTTCAAATTGTGGACACAGTATTTTTTACTGCATTATATATTAATTCCATTTTTCCACAGATGTTGCAAAAGCCTGATGATATTTGCCACAATTCCAATAAAAAATTATAGTTTTGAAATTGTCACAGAAAATTAATTGTTTGCGAAAATTGTTTCAAAATAAAGCTGCTCCCACACGTTTCTCCACATTTATGTCAATAACTCGCAAATGATAAGAGCTACAGAGGAACCGATTGGGCCATTGCATTCCTTTTACAATTCTGAATAATACTGTGAAATCCATTTTCACGTCCTGCAACTTTGACTTTTTATTCCAAAAATTTGGCTGATGGTACCCCTTTTGAAATTTTGGAACAAAAAAATAAAAGTTTTTCAAATTAATTGAAATTATGTCAGATTGTAGCTCATTTAATTCTAAATTAAAGAGTCTAATTAAATTTTAACTATTGTTATTAGTTCTCGTTTAATTGGCGTTTCCTTGATATAAGGCTGGCCTCACACTTTTTGTTTAGATTTTCAAGGTTTTGCCGAGACGCTTTGAAACGGCCGACAATTCCAAAGCTTTGGCAATCAAGGTAATCAGGCCGACAATTCCAAAGCTTCGGTAAACCATGCAATTAAAATCCTCTTGAAATTTTGGAACAAAAAAAATAAATTATTTCGAATTAATTGAAATTATCTCAGTTTGTGGCTCATGTAATTCTAAATTAACGCGTCTCATCAAATTTTAATTATTGTTATTAGTTCTCTTTTAATTGGCGTTTCCTTGATATAAGGCTGGCCTCATACTTTTTCGCCAGGTTTTCAGCCGGTTAAAACTAAAGTTAACATCGTGTTTGCCCAATTGCAACATCTCAATTGAAGTCTGTATAGAGCAAAACAATACCCGTGAAAAAGAAGAAAAACAGATTTCAAATAAGTTATATACTTAAAATAATTTGATTACATTTTCGCATACCAAAATGAATCGTATAATACAATTGAATAATAATAACAATGGCAACTTTTTACAATAAAATCTTTTTGCAATAAGCCTCGTATTTTTACTAAAAAAGGTCAAATTACAAAAATAAATTATACATAGATGGAAGATTGCAGCAATAAAAACAGCATGGAATACAGCGTGTTGCATAAAAACGGTTTCTTGAAGGTACTAACTAAGCTAAGTAATTAATTGTTTTCTTTAAGAAGAACAAAAAACATATGGAGCGACTATTATGTTAAAAGTCCACCGGATCGTCTACATTTGGGAGATCTGTGATGCCCGTGCCTGTTACTGAAGTAGGAGGACATCCATTTGCCGACGGGGAATTTCCATTTCCGGAGTTGCCATTACTTCCGTTGTTGTTGTTGCTACCGCCCCCGCCACTGCCACCACCGAACGGCGCAAAGGAACAGAACATTTCGTTGGCATTCAGAAATTGCAACAAGCCTATAAAAAAAAACTTAATTATTTACTAATCGAGAAGTTGTCCAAAATGTGTCACACTCTACCTTGAATAGCTGGATTTCGTCCAGTTGGATCCAACGATGAAATCGTACAGAGAAGCGTTCGGAAAATATTCTCGAAGAACGAACACGGATTGCCGTTGAACAAACGCGTGCCGGTGAATTGTGAAAGTTGATTCAACACTTTCTGCGTCGAATTCTGCACCAACGGCAATCCGTCGGCGATGCTCTGCACTTGCTGAATAATTTGCACCAGTTGGTTGAGCTTCTCTTGGTCTGATGTTGCAGCTGCGAAAGCACGGAATTATTTTAAATTGTAAAAATGTGATAGAAATAGATGCGTGCACCTGGTGCTTGGGAAGTCAATTTGCCAGAAAGCAATATTAATAAAAACACCGCTGAATATTTCATGGTTTCGAAAAATTCTAACGAAATCTTTTTGTTTTACACGAAAACAATGCAAGGTTCGAATGAGCCAGTCTTTCGACGGATTGCAATATTTATACCTATGCGAGGAAAAGGACAAAAGGCATAAAAAAAGGTGTTAGCATTTCTCTTCACCCATAAATAAACAAGAAAATCTTTAAAGAGCTGCTTGATGCATTTTATTTTCTTTGTAATTGTTGCAGTTACTGTTTATTATGAAAACTTGGTATTACTAAAAGTCTTTAAAGATTCCTTAAATCATACAAGGTGTATCAAAATTTACGGGATTTTTTAATTAATTCTGAAAAGAAAATCTTAAATTTTTTGAAATACTTGCAAATATTGCTAAATTTCTAAAACAATTTCATTCATTCTTTTTAAAGATCGAATTAAAATAATTTTTAAAAAAAAACATTTTCCATTTATTTGAAGAAAATGAATTCAAATTCGGTCCTTATTTTGACAAAAAATACTCGTGGCAACGTTGAAAAAACAATAGACCATTCCAAAACAGCTGTTTACCTATATACTGGGGGTTTGGTGGGCACTGTCAAATGGAATAGTAAAACGAGCAAAGACAGTTCCCAAGCCATCTTGTATTTTTGGTTTAAAATGCAGGAAAACGGCTGTGGTGGGTGGCTTTTAGAGTGGGAGTGGTGGGCATAATGACAGTTACTTGGATTGGTCTATTATAAAATAACCTCAAAATTTTGCTTGCTCATAGATGAAAACATGATGTCTAAGGCTGGCTAAACACATTATTGGTTATGCAATGCATTCGTCACAATGCCATATTGGCGCCTGGATCTGGCGCCATCCATATTTTTCCTCTAGGAGCAAAATTTTGACGTTTATGATATCATAATTGTCTCAAATACCTATCAAGTGTTATTGATCCCTTGTTGCCAAATTTACATTTACTTTAATCAGCTCCTGGTTCGAAACGAAGAATCGATCATACAACAATTTTGAATTAAGATTTTCCGTTCAGATTGAATCGAACAATCGCGGCACGTGTACCTTATCCGCCATTTTCTGTTTACCCTGTATTTATGACTCAAAACATAAAATGTCTAATTGTCCAACATTGCAGAATGACTCTTATCTCTTTGTTCAAATATGCTGAACAACAAAAGTTTTGCAATAAGCGCATATTTCTAGAATTGCATTCACATGACGAATGACGACAAACAAGTTGAAGAATGCGTCGCAATATCTAAAATTATATAGGGAAATATGAAAATGCACCTATACATTTTTCTTTTTACTGCGGAATATTTGTTTCATGACTAAACAGTATATACAGGGTGTCAAACAACTAAGCCCCACACTCTAGCGAAATAGAGGATTCTCAATGTTTTCAATATATTACTTTTCCGACTCCCTGTTGAAATTTTGCGGTGACATTGGGCCGAAATTTAATACGTCTTACGACGTATGGCTTAAATGTTTGAAATTTGCAAGCAGAACAATCGCTATTAATTGTTACGACTCTCAAAAATGTTACATGTGCCTACACATATGAGTATACTGGGTGTTTTTTTTTTGAAATTAACACAAGAAATAGAATTTTTTAAATAGGCATTCTCTGCAAAGACAATATGAAGAAATAACTTTATGAAAAAGCTAGCTGGTTTTGATGAAGATGAAGCAAATTGAACTTGTTTTAATTGCCTTTTTTTTTTCTTACTTAATTGATTTTCTGTCAGGTACTGTGAGTAGTAAATTCTTTGGAAATTTGGTTGTTTCGAAAATATTTTCGCGAGACACGAAAAACGATCAATTTGGGGGGGAAAATTGCGATTTTCCACAAGGTATAAATACGAAACGACCGATACGATTTCATTATCACTTTTTCGATCATTTCGACGTTTAGTTAACATATAGTTTTGCTTAGTTCAAGAGTCAAGCAAGAACATCATGAAATTCGCCATCGTTTGTGCCCTATTAGCATGTTGCTTTGCCTCTTCAATGGCTTGTAAGTATTCGTGGAAATCAAATCCAACATGAATTTTGATAATTGAAAATACTTCTTTTTTTCAGTGCCAACTGTCAACGTACCAGTAACAGTTTCAAGTACGAGAGTATCCTATAATAATGAATTGTTAATATGTAGGTAATCTCTTTTTTTTTGTTTTGTTTATTTGTTTATAGAACTGGCGACAAAGGCAAGAGAAGTGGCTAACCATGAATTCGCGGCTGTATCCAGGGCATTGCATACCCCAGCGACGAAAAACGCTTTGACCAGGGTGCGTGAAGAAGTCAAATCAGTGGTAGGTCCCTTCTGTGGAATGGGCGCATTTTTGTTGAGTCTGCTTGGAGGTTGGGTGAGCCTGCTTCCTCCACGTAAGTCATACAATTTTCAAAATTCCATCAGATTGAAATTTCCTAATTTTGTTTAATTCAGAATTTCAAACTGGTTTCCTATGTATGTCCCAACAATTCGTAAGTGTGTGCCCTCAATTTGGAACACCTGATCAAGATGGTACAAACATAATTGACTACTGCGCGGTATGGGGCAATGAAATTAGTGGCGGCCAAGGAGAAGGTAGCTGGGATGATGATTCAAACTCAGATGATTCAAATTCAGATGGTGGCAGTGACGGTGGCGTCGATGAGACTACTAATTCCGATATCACCGGCCCTGCTGGTGATGAGGAGACTAACCCCGATGGCAACAGCGTTCCCGCTGAGAATGGAAGTGGCACAGGAGCTGAAAGTAAAAGCAAGAGCAAGCCATCAGCTGCTAGCAAGAGTAAGGCAGCTAACAAGAGCAAGGCAGCTAGCAAAAGTAAGGGAGCAAGTAAAAACAAGGGTGTAAGCAAGAGCAAAGCAGGAATCAAGAGCAAGGGAATAAGCAAAAGCAAGAGCAAGAATAAGAGCAAAGCTGATAACAAGAGCAAGGCACACAACAAAAGCAAGGCCCACAACAAATCCAAGCCAGAAGAGAAATCGAAGAATTAAGTGACACTTTTAAGTCTCTATTCCTATTTTAATATGCACAGGGGTTGTCGTCAAAAATGTTGTTAATGCGACAAATGTTAATTAAATAAAATCGGTAAAGGGAGATTTGCAACTTATACAAATCCAATATTTTCTTTACCTTCTAAAATGTTGGAATAAAGGCTTCGTTTGCCGTTGCGAATGTTTGGAAATTTTTTTTTGTGAATGTTGGGCATTCTAATCAAGTCAAAACTTTGCTCGTAGAGGAAAACATTCTAACTTGTTATAACGGGCGGGCCAAACACACAGGTTTTCGAATATTCGCAAAAAGTTGGAATGATTTCGAATTTTTTCCACTTGCAGTCAAATTGTTCGAAAATTTGGATGTTTTATCCGAAAATTCGAGGCCTAAGAATCGATAACTTTTTCAGTTTTGCACAAATTACATTTTGCGTACAGTATGTCGTCAAATAGCTACGGAAAACCCCTGTTTTCGGTAGAAATATTTACAATATCCAACAACAGGGGGTTCGTTTCATTGTTTGTTTGGACAGCCTGTATATGAATTGTCCGATACATTTAGCATTCAATGAAATATTTTTATTGATGAAAATCAAAATCAAACTGAACAAATATAGAAATATTACCTATGTATATATCACTATATTAAAAGGAAATTAAACTTTCTTTGAAAACTTTTTGCTTCCGTACTTGTTGGAAAAAAGCTTGCCTTTCCTTTTTCCTTGCCATTGTTTGGAACTCTTCCGTTTTTCCGTCTTTATTATTTTCTGCTTAGTTTTCATCTTCTTCGACTTTTTTGCCATTCCCCTTGTTTCGCTTGCTCGTTTGACTCGCCATTGATGATCCTTATCTTTTAAAGGAAACCTTGAATATCCTTCACTGTCTGTTCTACTCTTCAATTCATTATTCCCTACGTTTCTATCTACGTTATTATCCTTCGACAAAGATTTATCGGATTTATAATGTTTACCTGCTGCTGCTGCATGGAAATGATAATGACGCGATTTTACATTCGATTTCGCGTTAGTTCCATTATCAGTTTTCCTAACAGGAAGCGTGTGATTGGCAACAACAATTTGCTCAACTTGTTTTTCATTTGAAATCACCTCTTTTCTATTACCAGCATGCGCCAAATGCTGACTCAAGTTGGGAGTCGAATGTTTCTGGGCATTTTCGAAATGTTGTTCAAGCTTCAATATCTTATCTTCTTGTTGTCGCCAGAGTTGCTGCATTTTTGTATCCAAATTGGCGATGGTAGTATTTGTGTCGCCGCTGTTATTCGACGATTTGTTGCGATGATGCAATTTCAGTTTCGTTTTCTTGCCGCCAGCAGAAGCAGGACAATAATCGCGAATGTACTCGGCGACATTCAACTCGCGGACAGCTCGTGATAAACTCGCATCGCGATTATTCACCGCATACTCTTCGACGGCCTTCTGCAGTCCGTAAGCGAACGATTTGAGAAATACGCAGGACAATGCCTCGCGATAATCTGAAAACGACAACGAAAGAAAACAATATATCTCAACCGTACGAACAATTCATATTTGAATATGTTGTTTGGCTTCAATGAACGCAAAAAGGGTTACATGTCAAAGAGCATGTCCAACATCCTCGAAACGTATGCAACCCAAACAGCAATTGTCTATTATTGAATGCAACATGTAACGAGAAAGAAGGAGATGGACAAATCACACTGTTTAGTATTGAAAGAAAGTAACACAATGTTGTCTTCTGCGCAACTGCGCTAGCATAAAATGTCATTTACTTGTTACTTACTTTCTTTTTGTTGGTCATTATCATGAAAACTGTCGAAATTTTCGTTGTGTTCTTGCTGCTTGTCGTCATCGGGAGTGCCGGCTTCCGAAGGACCTACACTCAGAATCGGGGGAATCCCAGATTTGGTTTGTTCTAATCATGAACCACTCAAATTAAATTCAACAGCTTTTTTTTGTTTTGTAGGTACTTACCATTATTTTGCTGATGCGTGGCAATTACAATGGCGAAAAGTAAAAGGCAAATGCCCATATAAATTGAACAATGCGACATGCTGCACTAGTTTTAATGAGCTAAATAACCAAATGCAATTCGTTTTATATCGTAATTATGCTGAGAGAAAAAAATCACAACTGAAGGTTATGGCTCGGTATGAATATTTTTTTAATTTTTGTTCAAATGCGATAAAAATATTTCGACTTCACTCATTTAACATTTCAAAATAGATAATATTGCTTATTTTGTGTAGAACTGATGACCCGTTTGCCCTTTTTATGTGTTATCAAAATTAATGTTTGTTATCGGCTTGCAAATGTAGGTAGGTGCGAGGTATTTGTGTCAAGAACTTATTCCTCCATTGAAATTTGCAAAAATCAAGAGGAATTTCAATAGAAGGTTAGAAATTGTTGTTAACAATAAATGCATTTATCCGCGACGACCACATAAAACAGCGATTACTATGTGTGTATGCAGGCACATATGACAGCCATTATCACCACTCGCGAATTATGAGCTTAACACGAGTCAATTATAGGTATTAA
>JARJEB010030320.1:0-16228 GCA_030264535.1 Liometoxenus newtonarum
AGTTTTTCAAGGTCATCAAATTGGACGGGATTTTAATAAGAAATATATTATTTATTGCTTAACGTACAAGAAGCAACGCACTCGCACACAAGAACAAATACTCGTATGTGAATAATACATATCGTATGGTTTAACATGATGAAAATATGACCTTGAAAAACTGTTCAAGTTCAGGGATGGAAAAGTGATGAAAAAGTGACAATGTGAAACAGACTTTAGATTATAAATATTTTAAATTTCCCGCGTTGCGTGTACTTCAAAATGGCGGCTATCATTCTTCCACGCTTTCCCCCTATACTTTTCCATGTCCATGACTATGAATTTAACACAATGGACAACATGATAATTCAAATGTGGTGCTGGATGTTACCAATATGGTTGATATAGTGAGTATAACTCATTTTAATTTCGGATTAATCATCAAAATATTATCCTCACTAATTTACTTTTTAAATTTACCACCAGGGGTGTATTTTGTTAGTTTAAATGAACGGTTCATTTGCATTCACTTCAGGCTCGTTCCAACAATACACCAAACTAGTTCCGAACTGTCCGACACATGAGCAGTTTAAAAAAAGCGGAACTTTTTTAAAACTGCTCGTACTAGTTTGGTGCATTGTTGGAACAAGCCTTTCATTTCTTGTATTTATATAGAGTTTAAACAAAGTTTATATTTGCGCCCAATGAACATAACTTAAATTAAGCCAAAGTAACAACAAGTGCTGAAACACTTAATAAACATCATGAAACACCCGTAGATGGCGCGAATGGAGGCAAGTTCACTTTATGTTGTTGCACAAATTCGGCAAATGAATGAGGCAATTAACTAAATTGCATCATGTAGAAGGTGTTGCGCACAAGTCGACTCGTAACTTTTGTGGTTATTGTTTAAAAGCGAAGCTTTCGGTTCAGGGGAAATATCTGGGAAGAGCTCCTATCTCTCCCCTTTCGCTTTCGCCCAACAACCAGCGCATCGGCCATCGTTACTTTACGTTATACTTTACCATCCACAGTGTTTACTCGAGAATATGTACGTATAGTTAGTTTGCAGAAGACATTTGGTTACTAGGTGGATATAAATTCGGGGTAATAGCCAGCATCAGGGGGCAAGGGATTAGTAAGTTCTGAAGTAACCACGTAACCACTTAATCTGTGAGGGTCAGGTCATAAAACGGGAGCGTAGCGAGTTGTTCGGCTTTACGGGCGTCTAGGGGAAGAAAACCAAACGGACAGACAACCAAAGTCGGTCGGTCCGCACTAGTGCAATCTTCATACAATGGCTTCACTTCAAATGTTGGAAATTGAGATGGGGACGGCGACAGAGGTGGATAGTTTAAAGGCTTCTCCATAAGTTCCGGTAGAATACGATCGGAAACTTGCCGACCGAACAGTATACCTAATACTCCCAGTTGTAGTGGTGCGGTGCGGTGGAGGTTCAGTTGGTAAGGGATAACTATCTGGCTTCCTTTTCTTCTTAATCACCTATATATACGTGAGAGTCTACAACCCCCTCGTTCCACGTTCCACTTGTACGCTGTCTCGATGTCCTCGTTTGTGGTTTTCATGGTTTTCGACAATGAGAATTTCAATACAAGAGCACGATTTTCACAAAGGTTTCTAAAGTAATACTTCAAACAAATTCCTGCTTGCTTGTAAGTACTTGCTATACGCTACTTCGTATAGTCCTTCGGCTCATCATCATTAAGGGAAATTCTTATTCTGTGCATATTACATCGAATATCAGAGGCAACAAACACATTGGTTGTCATGACGATGCACAAATAGCATCTGATGACGTTCATATTTATTTTGGTTCAAAAGTACAATGTCAAATTTTAGTTGAAGTCTACGATTTTTTTGTGTAAATTTTTCTTTTTTCGGGGTTTTGTGTCTTTTTTGAAATTTCAGTGTTGTGCCCTAAATTTTGCTGTCGTGCACGCGATTCATAACATGGAAAATCATTCCAACTGATTGAGTTTTATTTACCTAAAAGAAAATAATTAAAAAGTTGCGATACTGCGAGGACTGTGCGCAATTTATTAAGAGTTTATGTGTGGAAATTGATATCTCTAATATTTACGATCGAACGACTCAGGAACACAAATCCGCGATTATATACTTAGAAAGAATATATTTCGTTGAAAAGTGGAATTGACAACGAAACAAAACGGATACGTATAAGTTTGCCCTAAACGAATGCCCCCGTATGATGTCCAACGATTGTTTCATCATGTGGGACGATTGTATTGGTGACATTTACTCGGAAGGCTATCAGGAGGCATACATCGAGGAGCCGTGCATGTTCCTTCTACCTCCACCAACATCACAAGAAATGAGGTAAGTATCACAGTTACAAATGAATTTTATATGTAAAATTTACATTTTTTTACTTGTAATTGATAAATTTACATATTTTTTGTAAATTTTATGCAAATTTACCGATATTTACTCTAAATGTACACATATATAAATCACATATACATATGTATGTTTACAAAATAATTGTGCAAATTTACAGTAAATATATTACACCCTTTTCTGGGGGAAATCACATTTTTTCTATGTAAAATTACAGATTTTAGAATAAAACTAGAGTAACGATCGTTGATCAATTATGAGTTAACCTGATCAGTTCAACCATTACACTTGCTAACTGCCACGAAGTCATTCGATAACCACCAGAAGGTAGGTCTACATACCAGTACCAGCTCTCACTCACTACACCACCACTTGTCTCTCCCTTCTGCAATCAACCCGGTGCATCACAAGTCACGACCTCAATGCCAGGCGTGATAATATTTTGCATATCAAGAATTACATATACTTTATAAAATTCATGTCACTGTAAAATTACATATATTTTAGAAGGGAACATATAGTTTTCATCCAAAAAAGAGGCAATTTTACAGATTCTTTTACAGTGTACTGTAATATTTGAATTTTCTCAGTTTTTACCCTATATTTTCACTTCAATGCAGTAGTCGGAAACATGTAAAATATAAAAGCATACCAATATTTAAAAAAACACTCAGGATTTCAATTTTTCAACCGGTACATCACGCCCGTCGACGCTTTTCCCAGATTCCTTTAAATTTTACCACTACCGGTTACCATAATACTATATAGCTGTAGCTCGTTGTTGGTATTTTCTGTTTTGTAAAACTCAAAGTCTGTTTAGTTTATGTAAATTTCCTTAATGTATTTTGTGACGAAGGTTTCGCTCGCAAACTAAATGAGTCAGTAGCAATGTAGGTATACATATAGTAAATGCGTCGGCGTTCGTATTTAGTCAAAGCACCAGAGTGTACGAAATGATAGAATGTTTAATAATTTCGCACAAGTTGTATCAACAACTGTAAAATTCATTCAAACCGGCTGCCTGTCGTCGGTTGATGGTTTACAAACCTAAATATAGGTAAGTAGTTCGTTTCTAGCAAAAACGAACTCCCGGTATAAAGTTATCCGATGGACGGATTTTGTCTGGTCGGATAGATGCAAATTGGGATTCTACTTCCATGTATACGTAACGCAATCTTCAAAGGCGGGCAAGACCTGAAGCTCTGCACGCAAACGTTTGTTTGTGCGCGAGATATACGTCCTTGTTTTAACTATATATATAGATATCAAATACTTTACCGGTTGTCGTTCCCGGCTTGGCTTCCTTCAAGTTTTCCATTTTCACGTTCTTTACTCATTTAAACACAAAGCGTCCTGTCGCGAGCTCCGACTGTACACTATACCAACACTTGTATCGCCAAAGAGAGGTGGAGAAGAAGAAAGCGAAAACTAAAGATGGAATATTTAATTAATTCCCCACTCGTCGTCACCAGGAGTCTTAGTTTTAATATCGAATCGACGCTGCCGTCGTTTTACAGTGCACATAATTCTTTAGTAGAATAACATGCTGGAAACACCGTCGAAATGCATTTGTTTTTTTGAAAACGACGGTCGGCATCAGCGGAAGCGTTTTCGTTCGCAGTTCGCACAATGAAAGCCTTATTGTCCTTGATGTTGTTTGTGTATTGTTTACATTTTTAATAATGTCGTTTGTTCTCAACTTTCTTCATTTACACTTCACATTTTTGCGAAAGATGACATTTTTTGTCTCAATAATCCTTTTCTTCCTTTGCACACTGAACAGTTTTCATTAAGAACCACGTCTACTTGTAATTTCTATAAAGTAAAACGTAAAAACGCTAGGAAACTTTCAGAGACGAGAGGATAAAAGAATGCGGGACCAAATAAAATGATAGTAGAACAATTGCTCTTTCAGAGAATCCTTGCTGAATGCTCTGCGTTATTTCGCATTGTCGGAGGGTTAGCCAGTCTGTAGATAGTTTTGTTGATCGGTACATCCATTTGCGTTGCACGTGTGCAATCCTTCCGGATTGATCCGGAAACCGCCCGGGCATATGGTCGCCGGTAATCTAATCAGCAAATTTTAGTCGGTACACACAAGTACACATACGAACTCGTATGGTATGTTCTCGATGTCGCATGTGTGGTGTGGAGGTATTCTAGACTAGACTATATGAAGCAGGCTAATGCATGAGAACTGATACTAATCCACCATTACAGCATCCATATCCACTTTACAACAATCTGGCAATGCTCGACTAGTCATGTAGATACTGTGCGCTGACCAGCAATGCTTCGTTGCTTCGTGATGGTCGTTGGCGGTCGTTTCGGGCACGTTTTGCGGCTGAGTTAAGCGCACTTTAGCACACAATGCCGAAACTCAGTTTGCTCGCCATTGAATAGCACTGTAGGCACTATACAACTCTTTATCGTAATATAATAACAGCCCCGGATTTACTTGTATCCTTGAAGATAGGAATTTACACTTATTCCCTTCATATAATTGTAATTGTTATATTTAAATGGGTGCTCCTGATGTATGATATTTTCAGGTGTGATAACTGATAAAGCAGCTTTGTTGTCTTCAAGCAGACAATGCGTATTTTCCCCTGAAACTGTATATCAAGCGGCGAAACGTGAAACTAAAAAGCCAGCTCAAGCATGCTGAAGCAACTTTCTATTTTTGCCGCTTCCGCGGGGAAAAGAAAAACTCCAAAGGCACTGATTTGATCTCTGGCATATGAGCATGGTCCGGTTCTGTCTGTTGTTCTCATATATTGTCTATTCGGCTTCACGTAATAGACGTATTGCATTAATTGGTCCATCATCCATTGGTTGAATGGATTACACGCTCGCTATTATAGTCATCATGTGTATGTGAGCACGTTTCATCCGAACAAAAGCGTTGACGAGCATCAATTCCATGCTGGCGTGCATTTACGTTGGCTTGTTCGTCGTTATACGTTACGGCAGCGGTTCCCAAACTTTCTGGCTTGCGGAGCCTTTTTTAAAATCAACTCTTACGGCGGAGCCCCTTGGGCCTGCCATACTTAAAATTACAAGCAATTTGTAATTTTCCAATAGATCGTCTTAGGTAAGATGTCAAATCTATAAGAGTCTCATATCCTGCTGAATTTAAGCTTGATGGTTTCTTGTTCACGTTAAACATGTTTAGTACCCATTCAAAAATTCAAAATTATCAAACATGTCTTTTTGGGCTACCGAAAAATTAAACAATTACTTGCACGTACATTGAACTTGGCAAATTTTCAATCTGAAAGTATTTTTCACTCTTTGTATTGATACATTTTTATTCATTTCTTTTGTGATTCTATCAATTTTTTGTTTTAATTTCGTGGATCGTCCGCGGAGCCCCACAGAGGCGCTCGCAGAGCCCCAAGGGCTCCGCGGAGCACGGTTTGGGAACCGCTGCGTTACGGTATTGCGTTTTGTACAGCATGTGCGTGCATTGCATATGATGCAGCAGTTACTAGTATAGAAACATCAGCAGTGTAACAAAACAACAGAAGACTTGCAAACATACGGCTGAATCCGCGAAAATTAACGCGTTATACGTTCTCTGCGGTCATATCACCGCAATAATAACGCACTTCGGCACTTGACCGACAATATGCCGGAGTGACAATATCCGAGCCGCCACCACCGCATCGGTGCGCTCATCAATCATCTGCTCCGACGTGCGAGAATCCACATTGGTCCAATTTTCAATTGTATATTAGGGGGGAAAAGACGTCGTCAATTTACTGCAATACTGAGTGTTTCATAATCATAAACTTTTACCACCTTAAAGTTGCATAGAAATGTTAAAACACTTATTCATAATATTTCTTGAATGTGTAAGTGCTTTTTCGAGTTTAGAATTCAGAATTCAGACAACTCTCTACAATGCCTTTGCAAGTACAGAGTTGTGGAGACGTTTACGAGGAAAACTAATTTTCAACTTAAGCAAACACCTGCCAATCTCATTAAATGTTAATTCGGTTCGTAACATGCACACATTCAGTCGCATCAGTGACTTGCTCCTTACCACTTTCCACGTTTGTCCGTCGATCGTCCTTCTTGGAAAATACGTCAATCGTCGTCAAGGTACCGAATATTACTTTATTTAATATACTTCAACGTATTACTCGTTGCCACTTCCTTTCTAAAAACTTATATAGACTTTATTAGATCGAAAAGTCTTTTAAAGTTTCTGAGACTATATCGAAAGTCGATACACCTATCACAAGTATACATTTATGAAACGGTAGTAAACCCGCGATTGAAAATGCAATATTTATGAGTGTTTGGAGTTAATTAGGTTGCAATATCATATTTAACGACTCAACGTCCCCGCCATATTGCTTTAACTTCTAAGTTGTAACCCATAACCGAGCGATTCGCCTTTAGTGTTTGCCGAGCATACGAGCGATAATAAAGAATAATATTTATAGCATTTTACGTTTATTTGAAGTATAAACGTTAATTTTGGATTCAGTTCAAGACTAACATCCTTCCTTTGGGTATACCAACTGTGCGGCTGTGCGGCTGATAAATGAACGATGAACGGTTATAGAGTTTTCTCCACTTTATGTATGGTTGATCGTTAATGAATTGCCACTTTCTGTCCGCGTCCGCACAAGAAATTGTTGATGCTGGAAATGGAAATTGTTCAATTTTTAGCTTGCCACCAGGTATTAATGTTTAAATAAAGAGCATAAATTCACGTCCATAAATTATTCAGGAGCAATAAATTTGAAATAAAATGAAATGATGAATTATCCAATAACTTTTCGAATTGAAGCCATGTGAATTGCAATATTAATACATTTTACTTCAACCACTGAGCTGAATGGAAATGTATATGAAAATTTCAAAAGCTTTCCATGAAAATTTCAAAATCTCTGTCGTTTTTGTTTAGACGGCTTTAGATCACGAAGGTCGTTTCTTCAATATCGTTTTTCCGTCCTTGATTTATGTATAGGTTACTAAAAAAAAGTCAACCCCAGACTACAATTTATTCTTACAAGCGTATACATTTTAACGAGCCGTAGTTTTTTCGTTTTGGTGGTCGTGGATGGGGAGAAAGTGTTTTTTTTGCTGTGCTTTGTGCTCTGTTAGTCTGACTAGTCCATCCAGTCCACCGGTCCACATCTTGTCCTTTCTTCGAAGTACCCCACCCCGATACATTCCCAACCATCGGACCATCGAAAAAAAAAACTAAATTGCTCTCGAGCTCGAGTCGACTTAAAGTATGCCATACGTTCCTTCCTGTTTTGTCCTGTCTTGTCTCGACTCGTCTTCCCATCGAGTTGCCTTCCTTCCTTTCTATTTGATATTCACAATGTGTCTGCCGCCTCCCTTGAAGAATACACTCATCGTGCAATGTAGACCGCTGCCTTTCATTTAGAGCTTCTTCTTCTTTATAGGTATAACTCACAGCACCTGATGACAGCAGTGCGAGCTGAGTGCGTAATTTCTAAATCATTATCTCGACCTTGCTTCTTTGCAAGAAGCACGTCATGAGATCGGTCCAGAGGCGGACCTGGGCTAACGTAGTTGGTGGGCCTACCAAATTAAGCAAAATCTGGATACTTGGATGGATGAAATGTGGCAATCAAGTGTCTCGCACTCTGTAGAAGCTGAAGACCAGCGTTAAACTTAATTTTGAACTTTTTGCCGTATATATACCAAAGTAAAATTTATGCGTGTGCATGACGCCGATGACGGTGAACAGTCACACAGAACAATTAAATGAAAAAGTGAAGAGTTTCAGGAACGCGACAGCGGATGGACCTTGTTTGCTGTTTCGTATCTTGAATTGAAGATTAATAAGTACCGACCACTTCGAGGAGGCAACTACATCAAGCTTCCTGCGGACATCGAAAATTATGAGTGGACATGCCGACGGTGACGGTGAACAGTCACACAGAACAATTAAATGAAAAAGTGAAGAGTTTCAGGAACGCGACAGCGGATGGACCTTGTTTGCTGTTTCGTATCTTGAATTGAAGATGAATAAGTACCGACCACTTCGAGGAGGCAACTACATCAAGCTTCCTACGGACATCGAAAATTATGAGTGGACATGCCGACGGTGACGGTGAACAGTCACACAGAACAATTAAAAGAAAAAGTGAAGAGTTTCAGGAGCGCGACAGCGGATGGACCTTGTTTGCTGTTTCGTATCTTGAAATCAAGATTAATAAGTACCGACCACTTCAAGGAGGCAACTATACATCATGCTTCCTACGGACATCGAGCGGAAACGTACCTACTGTATAAGTTCACGGTGGACGCAAGCGAAGAGGCCCTTTGATTGAACGTGGTCGTGGACTGCAGCCCATAAAGACCATGCCTAAATCCGCCTCTGGACAAGCCCGAGTCAACTGCTGGGTATTTATCTATGCCCAGAACAGAACCCAGAATATTCTAAATACATAAATGCAATTGTGGCATTATATCGTTTACAACATGCGATAAGGAACACAGGACTAAATAGTCCTGATTAAAAATTACGCGTTGCACTTGCTTCTTTGTGTACTTGCAACTTGTACATCATTCATATGACACATGAGTGTATTGTTTATAGTTATACATGGTTTGAGGGCGCAAAAGGTAAATATGCTTGTTAGTAAACTTATATGGTCTGCTTTCGCTTACCTGTTGTAAAGAGGACGATGGCTTTCAGACAGGAATATTCAGCAGAGTCCACGTGCAGCGCTTTTAACTTCTCCACTTGTTCCTGAAACAATGCACCTTTTGAATTTGGATGCGTTAACATCTGTATTCATATCGTTTTCATGCATACAGTGTTCACAACGCTCGTCCTCGTGATATTAGCAAAATACTAGAATAAGGTGCTAAGTAAATCTTGACTATACGCCAGTAAAGGAACGCATAACAAGCATGTCCCCAAAAGGTTTTGTTCCTGGATTGGATGAAGGTTGAATGTTATTAGGAAGGGTGATACTCTATTATCTAACATGACAGTATTCATAATCGGTCCATCGTTCAAGCAACATTATAATTTGATATAAGATGTAAGTTTATTTATTTACCTGAAATATCCGAATGTGATCCATGAACTGCACCACTCTGTCTGCACACATCGGTGAGGCATGAAGGCCTGCGGCGGCAATAAGCGGCGCAACGTGCAGAGGCATCGAGCATTGACTCGCATTCAGAACGAACAGTTCGGACCATACCAATCGCAGTAGTGCAACCTGTGGGTCAGGTCAGTTGGGTCAGTCATTAGGAGTATTAGGGTCATTGGAAATTAGCGCACGTTCGCTCATTCTTTACCTAAGTAGGAGAGCAAGTAGCAAGACTAGAGACAGAGGGTCGATGTCGGTGGAGTTTTATTTATAGCGAGATAAAGGTACCGTACCTGATCGGTGACTTGAAGATCGGGAAAGAACGGTATGTTGCGTGCCCATTCGACGGCCGAGAATAGAAGACGTGCGGCAAGTTCGCAAATGTTGTCGATGCCCATGATGTTGTTCGCCTGGATGCATTGTCCGTAACGGCTTGTCGGATAGGGTTCGGCGCGCAGCAGTAACGAGATGTAACTACTCAGATAAGTGTGATTGCTCAGCGATGTCGACACTGAATCAGTTGAATTCAGAAATTGATTTGATAGACCGGCCAGTGGTGGTTGCGATGGGGGTACGCGACCCCTTTGGACGGCTGCAACATAAATAAGCACATCATTTTTATTTTTTATCACATCTATTTCTATTTATTTTAGTTAATCATTTATCTGAACGAATGTGTCAAAGTCGCAGACAAGTCGACAAGTTTAGTTTACGATGGATGCGAAAGCATATAGCTTGAAAGTTGAAGTGTGTCAAAACATAAACTGCATTCCTTACTACTCTATACTACACACACTACACTATAAGCTCTCTAGACATTTATAATTTGCACGAAAGAAGCACGAGAACCTGTTTTTCAATTTGATTTCATGTCTTTTTAACTGCAAATTAACTCGGGATTAGCAGTAAAACACAAATGCTTAAACGCTCTTTTTTTGTTCTTCATTCATCTTCGTTCTTTTCGATCAGCATCAAGCTTAGTGCGCTTAAACCTTAAAGTAAGCATTAAGCATTGACTGGCCATCAAGTACTTGGTGTTTTTCAGTTCATTTCACTACTTGTACTTTATACATATGTGAAGAGACCTATAAAGCAGTGGTTCCCAAACGCGTGCTCCGCGGAGCCCTTGGGGCTCCGCGAGCGCCTCTGCAAGGCTCCGCGGATGATCCAGAAATAACAAAAAAAAATGGAATAACAAAAGAAATGAATAAAAATGTATCAATACAAAGAGTGAAAAATACTTTTAGATTGAAAATTTGACAAGTTCAATGTACATGCAAGTAATTTTTTTTGTTTTCCGATAGCCCAAAAAGCATGCTTGATAATTTTGAATGGGTACTAAACATGTTTTTACTGTACGAATGCAAATTCTTGTCCGAGAAAGCAAAATTAGTGTTGCTGCCTTTCTCAATCAACCACATGTCCCTGTGAACCAGGATTCTCAGCC
This sequence comes from Liometoxenus newtonarum, assembly GCA_030264535.1. NCBI lineage: Eukaryota > Metazoa > Arthropoda > Insecta > Coleoptera > Staphylinidae > Liometoxenus > Liometoxenus newtonarum. Next base: position 10,903 of record JARJEB010030320.1, read on the forward strand.
TACGCAGCTACCAAAACAAAATATAGGAAGCGCCTAAATCGGAGAATCCTGATTCATAGAGATATGTGGTTGAGAAAGACAGCAACACTAATTTTCCTTTCTCGGGCAAGTGTTTGCATTCGTCCGGTAAATTTAACCAAAACTCCGGAAGACTTTGATTTTGAAACGCAATTTTTAGGTCGGCTTGAGATGTGAAATGTATGAAACTCTCATTTACGCTGGATGGTTTCTTCTTCACTCTAAACACGTTCAGTAAGTACCCTTTTGGACTATCGGAAAATTAGTTTTTAAGTATGGCAGGCCCAAGGCCCCCAAGGGGCTCCCCCATAAGAGTTGATTCTAAAAAAGGCTCCGCAAGCCAGAAAGGTTGGGAAGCGCTGCTATAAAGTATTCAAATATTAAAAAGGAAGAATGCAAGTAACAAGCAAAGCAAGAAAGAGGAGTGCAAGGTGCAAGACGTCGAATACCCACTTTCCAGCACCAGCACACTATATAAGAAAACGCGCAGCCATATCCTACCATCAATCAAGCATGTGCCTGTCTAGGATCATTTATATGAATACGTTTGACGTTTGAATTAACATTGATTGCTGAGATTGAAGTTTTCAATATTTCATGACACCGCACCGCTTCATTATTCCATCTTCTTGACAATTACTTGAATTATTTCATCAAAATTTAACAATTTAACTCATTCATTATACAATTATACACGTATTTACTTTTCCAAATAAAAAATAATGTAAATATTATGTTTGTTTCCTGAAAAGTTCTCTGAGATTTTTGAACGATTTCACCTATGACCTTTACGTATAGTATAGTGTCACAGAATTTGTGAACCGGTATAGGTTTAATGCTGATGCACAATCGACGAGTTAAAACTAAAGAAAGTAGCCTAAGAGTCAGAGTGAGGTTTCAACAAGAACGAAGAACGAAACCGAATCTTTTCCTTTATCGCTTTACCGAAATACATTTAGACGATTAGACCAGGGCTTCTCAAAGTCATGGATCGCGACCCACTGATACAGGCAGCTAAGCTATGAATTTTAAGCAAATGCCTGAGTCTCGGCCCCTCAAAAGTTTAAGAACCTCTGGCTTAAACCATTCTCGGTTGCTTTGCTAGCAGTGTTCCGATATCAATTTATTAGTTATAATTTCTCAATACTTAGTTATCTTTGTTTACACTTCCAAGAAGTGAATACTCATCATCGTCGTAGTACCTAAAGCAGTATGTACTCGAATATTGTTTGTTGCGCGATATATGCGTATGCATATTGTATATTTTTCTGTTTTATGCATGGAACTTGTATTATAATTCTGTATAGTGTATAGTAAAACTCGGAGTTGCTATGCTGAGTGTATGGCTATCGTGGGAAATGACCTTTGTTGACCCTGACCTCGAACCAAGCAATACCACCTAAGCTAGAAGCACGGTACACACAACCGAACCGTATACAGTACATAGAGATGGGGCCATAATCAAATACCGTGAAGAATGAAGTCATTCCATTCCTCCTTACTTATACCATACCATCATACTCTTCTTGATCATGCGGTATATACAATAATGCATATAGTCCTAAAACTTGATGTAATTCCGTCAATTCCTACAAATTCAATGTTGACAAAATTGTTGCCTTATAGTGAAAATCGCAATAATCCAAAAATCCAAATACTAAATTGTAGTTAAAGTTTAGCTGATTTTGTTACATGTTATTATGTTAATATTCCATAAGTTGGATGTTAAAATGAAATTCATATTTGAACGAATGCTGCTCATCAGCACACAGCGAGATAACCTTCGGTCTTTGACCTAAAAGTACGAGAGTAGCGCGCTTCTCTTGTTATAAGGCAGTTTGTGTGTTGCTGATGTGGTTCGTGTCTCTTTGTAACTTGCATTGTACTCCTTAATCCTTGTCCATTACATTTTACGCCTTATACACATCATATGTCAGGATATTATTAATATTGCGTCCATATAACAAAAAAACTTTATTCCTATGTACTTGGTAAAAATATTTACTGTTTGGTGTACTTTTGCAGACCTAAATCTACAAATCTAGATCTGGATGATTTACTTATAATTAAATTAATGTAGTGTGTATTCCGTTTCATCCAAAGTTATAAGTATATGAATTTCTTCTCGCCATCTTCTCGCCGAGTATGTTAGATGCGTTCAGGAAATGGTACAAATGCATTTCGCGATAATAATGTTCTAACTATCTGGCTCATTGTCTTCCACATATATACCGTGCGATTATTTTATCGTCGATGTGCTTTTTTCTTATGTGCGATGTTAAAATAAACGTGTCAAGCTCATGGCAACGGGGCGTTGGATTCCTCACGACTATGCACGATCCGATCAAAGTAATTTGCATGATCATGCCGTTACAGTCAGTTGTCAATTTTGATCCTTGTCATAATTTGAATTGATTGTTCACAAATTCTACATCAATCATGTATGCAACCGAAGAAAAGGTATAGAAATAATAAAAATGTACGCATGAAATAATAGTCTGCGGACTGTTCGCCATTTATTTTCGATAAAATATCCTGTAAAGCCAATACATCCCCACTCTATCCCTGTCTTTCGGTGTGCTTTAGCAATACTAGTCCACACTGACATGAGATTGACTCGTTTATTTTATCGTCGTACCTACATGCCTATGTTCGATGAAAAATAATCGCTCTGTATATACTTTCTTTGATGGCAAGGCAAAAGAAAAGATATTTATGATTTTGCTTGAGTTTTGTCGAGTCCTTTTTCCGTTTGGTTTTATGTTTTATGGTTTTATCGTTTGATATTCACATTCGTCCAAGTCTGAAGGTTTTATCCTCTTTTCGCTTTTCTCTTCGTGGGAAACGAACGAAAAACTACGGGCACCCTATAGTCATTTGAATAAATCCCTTAAAGGTGGCCGTACCTGATTTACATAATATTTACTGGACACTGGTCATCCTCTGCTATCTTCAGCCCCTCAAAGCATGTATCGCAACGCATGCACACAGTAGCAAGGTGTCATTGCGAAACAACCCTCAGGGTCCCTAGCAAAACGAAACGGGTTTCTATACGAGTACTCTTTTTCCATGATGTACGGTGCACGCACGATGGCTAAAGTAAACGTTTAAAGCGGATAAAATTTTCACCATATTCCCCTAGCAAAGCATATATTACATATGTTTGCATACCATTGGGTTTTGGTCATATAAATACATACCTGCCAGTGGCACAGAGCAGGCAAGTGATCACCGTAACACTTTATTAATAAAACCCTGGGTATTAATAAAACAATGTGCAAAATTGCTATGGGTTTCCTTTTTCGTTCTAATCGCTAATCACGTAATCACTTAATCTCGACAAAACGTTTTGGGACCATTTCTTTTGCTATTTTATTTTAAGCATTCTAACAAGAAATATTTATCTCTCAACCGCGGTCGCTCATGTTTGGAAGATTTCACAGAAAAGATAGAAATTTCAAAAGCCAACGTATGTTCTGTTCTTCTAAAACGGAATAAACTCTTATATGTTAGTGCTGGTTAGTGGTTACAAAACTGAAAACACAAAGCAAAACTCACATTCACATAGGAATATAAAACATGCTCGCTCGTAGTTTGGCATGATAAAATGTAATGTATGGAAATATGCGCTCTTATAAATGTGTATATACATACGAAAGGAATATGATGGCATGGCATAGCCAGGACAAGGGCAGGAGCGCGAGGAGGTACGATCCACCGTATATTCGTTATACACATCTATTGTCGTCTATTCTTGTGTATGATTGATCGGTTTAATATACAAATACTTGACCGTAAGGCCCAACAAAAGCCCTTATACTCTCTGAGACTATCGAGGCCGAGACCGAGGCCGAAAGTGACCGTCCAGCCAGACCGAAGTAAACCAAAAGGATCGTTTACCGCTTGCATACATTAACGACTCGCCAAGATTAATGGTATATTGGTGGTCAGTGCGAGCCAATGTGATGCAATGCGTTTTCCTAACACATAAACACAAACGATATAAGAGAATCTGAGCGTGTTTTACTTGTGCTTGAACACTCTGATCATATTTCTACCTTTTTCACATGAGTATATTCACAACGAAATGACGAAACGTTTATTATTTACAAGGTGTAAAATTTAAGCCAAGCGCGTTAAATCGATCAGCAAAATACCTACGTCAATTTCAGTTGATCTAACTAAACTAAATAAATATGACGCACAAACTTCGCATGCACATATGAACTTGCAAAAAAAGAAATGATCAATGCTTATAAGAAAAAAGTGCTAAGTAAAAATGCATAACTTACATTGAGTATGCACGCCTTCACAGAATAAAATATAAATATATACTTATTTAAAAATAACTTAGCCGTTATATAAATTGGTAGAATATATGTAGGTATATAATTGGTCATTTCGATATTTTGCTTACCTTCTCTTCGCATTCCCATCTTCATACATTTTTTGAGCCTGCAGTACTGGCATTGATTTCTATGATGTTGGTCGATTGGACAACTTCTGCTGCCTCGACAGGAGTATGTCAGGTTTCGTCGCACACTCCGCTTGAAGAATGACTTGCAACCTAATCAAGAAACAACAATTAATTAATATATAAATACTTATTCTCTGCGATTTGATATCAAGTATAAGTACGTATATTGTTATGGCGTTGAAGAAATATAAGAAGGAAATAGGATACCTAGTTATATCTAAGTAAATCTAAAAATATTTCAAATCCGATTCCTGCTTTTCTTCCTATATCTATTACTTCAAGTAAAAATAATGAAATCTTACAAATTCCCGAGTATACCGATTTAGTCCTTAAAGGTATATTAATGTGTCTTAATAAGGTTTCTATACCTAAATTCTAATTTCTAATAAGATTATACGAATGAGAATGGAACGCATATTACGACAAAAGGAGAAAAAGGACTGAACAATTCTAAAACGTATGAAATTACTCTATCAAATATATTTTGTGCAATTCGTTTTGCCTTCAATTCGTCCAGTCTGCAGATGTATCGCTTTTCCCATATACTTACACTTAAATTTGGTATTCTTATATACCGTGCGATTATTTTATCGTCGAACATATCATGTGCTATGTTCCTAGGTGCGATGGTAAAATAATAAATAAACTAGTCAAACTCATAGCAACGGGGATTTGTATTGCTAACGACAGGGCAATGCCGATGCACGATCAAAGTAATTTGTATACCGTGCGTTTATTTTACCGTCGAACATAGCATGAGTCAAACTCATGGCAGTGAGCATTTCTATTGCAAAAGACACACCGACGGATGGTGAGAGAGTGGGGATGTGG
>JARJEB010030329.1:0-15907 GCA_030264535.1 Liometoxenus newtonarum
GTGCAAACGGAAGATTAAAGAGTGGGGCAATGTTTTTTGCTGTTTTTCATATCTTGTTTTGACGTTATCGATGAAATTGTTGCAAATACATTAGAAATAATCAACGTTGTGATGTATTCATGTCTAATTATAATTCGTTCGCGTTATTTATGATTATTAATAGGTAATTTATACATTATTCTATCTTTTAGGGATGGTGGCTGAACATCAACCAGCTTCCTCCACTCCCTCTAAATCCGATTTGTGCAGCTTTGCGTTTTGTTGCTCTTCCTTTCACTTCTTGGACGTGACCAAAAAAACGAACCCTTAGAATTGACATCCTAGACATAAACAAATAATTAAGGTTAGGTTAGCACAACCGCCTGGTCATGAATCATGATTTCGATAAGGATAAGAAATCAGCAATAATTTCGATAATTAGATAGGACATTTATACAAATGTCGCCTAATAAGCGGATAGCTTATTGGATGTCCGATAAAAAGTCACAGAAAGTGAATTGGGATGAATTCCAACGAGTGTGCTCGAAATATGGGTTCGAATTATTTAAGGTATGTTATTATTTTGTGTGTTTCTCTTTAATTGTTAAGTATCCTTTGATTTTAGGTGAATTTAAACAAATCTCTTAAGAGTCAAGAACCATTTGTTGTGTTCCTTCACAAACTGACTGATATTATCGCATTGGCAAATTGTGGTGATGATTCCGTAAGTATTGCGTGCGATAAATAAAGATGAAAACAAAGTTGGCCATGTATAATTTCCAGAGTATAAATGTGATAACATCGATTGAAAGCTACTTATCAACGAAACGCGATATTATCGTAATCGATCCAATTGATAAAGTGCGTCAGCTATTGAACAGGTACAACTGTTACAGCATAATAAAACAAACAGAACTGCATCATCATGGCGTGTTCACACCAAATTTTTGCGAAATCACAGCGAGAAATACGAAAAATATATCGAACCAGCTCAAAAACGCCCAAATCCACTATCCGTTCATATGCAAGCCACCATTGGGACACGGATCGAAGAAAGCCCATGAAATGATGCTGATTTTCAACGAAGACAGTCTATTTGATTGTCCAGTCCCGTGCGTTGCTCAAAGTTTCATCAATCACAACGCGGTCCTGTACAAGATCTTCATCATCGGCGGGCAGTACTACCAAGTGCGACGGCCGTCGTTAAAAAACTTCTATCCGTGCAACTGCGAGTCGATTATCTTCGATAGCAGTCACATTTCCAAGGCTGGTGCGCAGAGTAATTTGAATACGCTGGATCCGATTGATGATGTATGCAAGGATGAAGTGACGCCGGATGATAATGTGATTCAACGGATCGTACACACTCTACGAAGCTCGTTCGGCATGGATTTGTTGGGCGTTGATGTTGTTATTGAGAATAAAACGGGACTGTATGGCATTGTTGATGTTAATGCTTATCCAGGTAAAGTAGAAATCAAATTGTTCGTGGCACAAAATTATATGGGAATTCTCTCTCGTTTAGGGTACGACGGTTATCCGGATTTGTACGAGAACCTGTTGAAGTGTATAGATGCCAAAGTACAATCAGGAAGTGATAGAGGTGAAAAGCATTGCGACAATTGCAATTCCCATAGCGAAAGTATTACAAGTGATCGGCAGTTTTTGACATCTGCCACTGTTTGATAAAAGTCTTTTTTTACAAGTATTCGTTCTTTTCGAATCTACGTATGTAAGAAAACATGGCCTATGACAAACATATGTTTGAACGGCTTTCCTACTAATTTGTATTTACTACTTTGATACAACTTGTACTATTTCTATTTAAAAACGTTTAGGCATGCGTTGGACTGAAAAGCATTTTGTACACCCAAAATTTTGCATAGGTACTTTCGTTCTTCATTTAAATTTAAGCAAAAGCGGTTTATTTACGTTTAGAATGGCCAAAGATAAAGCATGAAAAAAAAAACGATCTTTAGTATTTATAATTTCAAACATAAGCTTTAATCGTGGCAAATGCTAACGGATGCGAAACACATTTTTATTTGTGGTTTCATAATAAATAATAATCAGTGATTGATACGGTACCCAAAAATATTATCGCGGTAGCGGTAACGTTACTGTATCATATAATTACCGCGGTACTATACTCGATACCTATTTAAAATAGTACCGCGGTATCGGTACTCGGTATTCAAGAAAGGAACTCTAGGAAACAGGCAACAAAGTGCTTCAAATTGTCAATGCGTATGGTTACGGATGTTCAAACTTGTAGGTTTTCTAGGAAGAAGGGTCAACAAGGGCACGGCGACCCATTTCGTAGTATTCAGTATACAGTTTTAACAAAGTTTTTTTGTTTTGCACCAAAAGTACCGCATGGCGCATACCGCACAATTTGCAAAAAAAAAATACCGCGGTACTGTATTCGGTATTCTTCTACGGAAATACCGCGGTACCAGTACCACGGTACCAGTACCGCGGTACCAGTACCGCGGTATTATCAATCACTGATAATAATACGATTTTGTTAGAATGTATTTTTTTTAAAGGTGCGTTTTGCTCAGCAAACTGACATAACCTCATTTTATTTTGCTCGTTTTGTGTTTTCGTTGGTTTCTGAAGAATTTTGATAGATAAATAATAAAATAACTATGAATCAAGAAGAGTTATTACGAAACTACCTATTAGAATACAATAAGATAAGAGAAAAAGCTAAAAATCGAAATTTTACAGACAAAGAAATTGACGACTGTTTCCAACGAGGTTTCCAATCAATTCAAAGCCAGAAACCAAAATTAAGATTATTAAGCACACTGGCTTTAGTCGTTTCATTCGTTTTACTCATCATATACGTATTGCTTTATGTGCATCAACCAACATCAAGCGTTGTGCTTCGCAACGTACAAAGTTTCATTTATCCGGGATTTAAAGTCGTCCGATATCTCTCCATGCCGATTATATCATTCTTTCCATCATTAACAGGTAAAAGTTCGATCTTTCTATTGCGATCCATTCCATGGTAAATAACAAGTTTCTCTTGCACAGCTTTGTATGACGAAAGCTGCCTCATCGAGAATCCATACTTCCAGGTATCAAATCTCGATTGTTATCCATGCGAAGGTGTCCATTCTGTGATCAATCTCACCGGAATTACGAATCACACTGAATCCCTAGAAACGGGCACTCCGTTTATCATCCTCGACAATTCGAAGCAGAAACCGGTACGGTACGAAGACATCATCGCCATGTACAAAGAGAACATCGATATGTTTAACGGAAATGCTCCTAATTTGAGGTCAAATAATTCAAGTCTTTCACATATTCGTCATTTGTTAGATCAAGCAAACATTGATAAAGGGACACATATATCTTGGCGGATCAATCGAATGGATCCAGCGAGGGTGTTACGGAAATTATTTCCAAGGCCTGTCTTCATGTCGGAATGGTCGGGTCAAAGTATTGAGAGGTACATGATGATCGACGGACAACAAAGCGAGGGATACTTACTGCCTGGATTCGAGTGCGGCTACGTTTTCGTTATTCAAGGATCCGGCGAACGGAATATCATCTTGAAGCCTACAACTGAGTGCAGGCACAAATGTAGGACGATATCTGTAGTTATGAAAGCATCACATACATGTAAGTATTTTCTTCTTCTTCTGAATATATCAACTTAGAATTTATTTTACTAGCACATTTCGGTATCTTGTAAGTACAAAATATAAAATGAAATTTGCTTTCAGTATGGTACAATTGGTGGTATTGGAAACCGTTAAGTCTTCCAACTCCAACCACTGAAAACTCTACAAACATTTCAATCAGCTACATCAGCTCGTACTGTTGATGATTCAACAATACACACAACTTACATTAATCCACTTATTCAAACTTTTGCTTCAATTTATCTTTAAAATAGATCGGCAGTAATGACAGCACTCCGAAAAGCAACAGCAAACTCATCGACACCCATGAAATCTGAGCATCTTCCGCCGACATGCTATGCAGCGTCTGTCCGGCTTGTAAGGCAACGAACGATGGTGGCACCACACCGATGAGTGTACCCAATGCGAACGGAAACAGTGGCACACCGATAACAGGCGCAGTCAAGTTGATGAACCAGTTCGGGAGGAACGGCGTCACACGCAAAAATATCACATAATTCAGCAAATTGTGCCGATGCTTATTTACCGTCTCAGCCCATGAGGCAGCTTTCGCTGGAAAATATCGGTAGATGATGCGACGGCCCAAGAGATGTGAGATCAGGAAACATAGCGACGCACCGATCGCCGAGCACGACGAAACCAGGAACATTGCCTGCCAGAATTGGAAAAGGAATCCCGATAGGACGGAGAGGAATAGAGATCCTGGAATGGCGAATGTTTGAAGGCTGGAAAACATACAGTTAAGGAAACTGTCGAGTGTACCATATAAAACTAACGCGAATATTTCGATATTTCGGTGAAAAAGGATACAATATGTACATAATACTGACTCCACAGTAAACATGGTAAAAGTGGTTCTCCTTGTAACGGTCTAAGACTACTCCCAGATTCTTGGCGTCATCTAAACTCCATGGAAGTTTCATATGAGTCTTTTCCTCCCTGAAAACATACACGACGATCAACACCACAACATTGCAAACAAGTAGATTTTCGTTAATTTAAAATACTATTCGAAATCTATGTGATGTCCACCTTAGTCATCCTTAAACTTACTCTTTTAATTCGGGAAATCCTTGGTAAATCATCCACAACATTAATATACTGCTCATAAAAATACATGCTAAGGCCATAATAGAAGTTCTCGTTGATATTGAACTTAGATTCTTAACATCTACAAGTAGGATAAATGCATTTTAATCGTCCAACAACTTAATTTTTTATTAATAAAAACAAGCGAGTCGGTTTGGAGAGGACGAAAGATTGGATGGAACTTACTACTAACGGCTGGGACGCAATTACGTCTTTGCAATGGATGTCTTGAAATACGGTGGCGGTGGTGATTAGCAAGGATATTGATGTTACTGCGATAGGTCATTCTGCATTCGGGAAACAGGACAAAACGTTCAGACAAATTTTGCAATTGTTGTCGAATCAAAAGGTAATCACTTGATGAAGTTACTTCAGGTGATTGAATTATTTGGCGTGAACATTCACCTTGTTGTTGTCTAGTAACCATTGTGTTGGATCTTTGGCTTGTTTATTGCAATTAAACAATTTTTATTGAAAATATTAAAAATTTACGTTTCTACGTTTAAGATTGTGACGAAACCGATACCAAGAATTTGGTGTTAAACTGAATGATTGGTTATTAATTACGCACTAAACACACATTGCAGAAACGACCAGTTGTTGCACGCGAGTACGGCTAATTTATTTATTCATTAATTTTAAATTTCATTCTACATTGAGTTTAAAATTTCTTTGCAGATTTAAAGGTTATGAGACGCTCGATGACACGACGAATCTACACGAATGACAACGTGCGTAACAACCATTGGCTGACTCGTGGGGGCAGCACCATCCAGCACTTTGAAAATTTTCTTTTGTTTTTCTTTTATTAAGTTGGCTGTGACTTTCGTGTTGTTTATGTTAGCGTCCTTTTGGCAATTGTTTATGTCGCCATGTTGCGTTAAAAATAAGTAAGTTCCAATTTTTATCTTTTTATCTACTTATACTAAACGAGCAACATTAATTATAGAAGTAACACTCGCATAAGTACATTTTACATGCAACGAATGAACATTTTGCACTAGTCGCATAGTGCAAATGACCATTCCCAATTTGCATTAAGTAAATCAACAATGTTCGCATCGTAGAATTTGATATCAGTGAACTTTTAATGTATCGATAACATCGAGGACGAAATGCATTGCAACAGGAACCAGCGGAGATGTTCCAATTATTCTTATTTATTTGCATGTAACGCAATCGTCGGCGTTGATTGTTTATCGTGATATCACTAACGTCCCTTTTGTTTTCATAATAGTGCCCGGTTTTGTGTTACAAATATACTCAACAACAGGTATGAATATATTTTCAATTTAATTTCACATATAGGCTACAAACACATAACTATTTCTTAAATTTTCGTTTCTTCTTCTTAGGCATCTTTCCACTTTCCTCTTCACGCTTGTCTACTCCATTGGCTTCGATGTCGGCAATCCGCTTCTCTCCGCTGGAAAAGAACTGCAATTAAGGTAAGTGCACACACACACAATTGTTAACTTAGTAATACCTTTTCACGGACACAATATTCTTCTTGCCTTTACTGGCAACTATCGTCCCCCATTCCTCTTCGGAGCCCTTGATGGCGAATTGAGTGAGATTTTCATTTTTGAGCTTCTCTAATTCCTTCTTCTGCTTCTTCTTCAATGCGTTCGCGGCTTCGTCTAATTCTTGGGCCATGCTCTTAGCCACTGGTGTCAATTGTACGTCTTTCATTGGTGCCAGTGACTTTTCAGCATCTTCGGCCAAAACAGTGTTGATATATCGTACAATGCGACGAATCAACCGATTGAACAAACCTAATAATTGATTCCATGGAAGGTCGAGTTCTTTCGACAAATCATCAACGTTTTTGTGTTGTAAACCGACACCTAATAATATTGCCTGTGAACAAAGCAAATAGGAACAAAAAAAACTACACATTTATCGATTAAACAATACAAGTTATATATGTATACTTACAGATTGGACAGCGGATAATGTAACATCGCCCATATTATTGGTGAAATATATTCGTGCTAATGTCGGAATCAAATCCGTGATTAAGTGATAGTCAACCAAATTGTTGCTATACATTTCTAAGCGCTTCACGTCGTATGTAGTCATGTGAACGTCTAACTCAAGACGACTAAGCACTGCAAACAAGTTTTCTTTGATATGAGCAAATTTGTTAGTTTTTCTTTTCTTACCTTTCGAATTGATGATTCTTGCTTTATTATTCAACATACTAAGTGATAATGACGGTGTAAACGCCCTAAAGTTATAACTTAACAACGAAATGAATCGTTTCCGGAAGTCAATCCAATAAGCCTTCAACCAGTCATCCGCTTTCGCTTCAGCTTCATCATTGATAACGTTCAACATAATGCAGGAGTGTTCCGCAGTCAAATCATTAGTGGTTTGTCGTAAATACACCGGCATAAAACCAGAGCGCTTCCAGAATTTTAGCAATGGCTCCGTCACACCGTACGCAACACCCAAATAGTGCAACTTCTCCGGTGGTCGTTCACTCAGCTTCAACAACAAAGGCGGTAGAGTCTTCCTAGGTTCAATACTTTCCTCCAACAATCCCATTTCATCATCGTCAACGTGATCAATTTCAGTATTTGGCTCAGAATCGTCCATTAAGTTGGTTATCTTGAATTCGTAGTAGTCTTTGAGTAAATTGAGTGCTCTAGCACCGTAACCCATCTATAAAAAAAAAGTGAAATATAAATCTATTGTTGTTTGTTAGTTGTAAGCTTGCTTCACTTACGCCTTGATAGTCTGGATGTGTCGCAATTCGCACAATTCTAGCGCCACTCAGACTCGGGAAATCCGGGTCTTGAAATTGCTGTCCAATCGTCCAAGGAATCAAATCACCGGCGCCGCGTTTTCCTCGAGATAACCCGTCCTGCACGGTATTCTTGGAAATCTGTCCCTCCAAGCACACTTGAATGACGACAAGTATTTCCGGGAGGGTCTTCTTGCTGGGGTCAATCGGCCCTAGAAGACAGAACAAGTGATGTGCAGGCGCGTCCGACATCATTTGCAAATCATTCGGTGAGTTTTTGTAATGTGACGCAACGTACAAGGCAACTAGTCGTTGCAGAAACTCTTCACTTGCTTTGTGGTAACAGAACAGTGTGTCGCGATTGATGTAATACAAATCGCAATGATCCGGCGGCGGGCAACCCGATAATATTGGTTGAACAGCAGTAGCATCCAAACATAGGAGTTTCGTTAGCCACGTTTCTACGGCATCACCTGGTTTATACCGAATTGATTCCTCTAGCGACACCTGAATGTAAGTTTATTTAGTTATGTACTGATAAAGAGCAATAGTTTACCATTATACCTCGTGTAAGATCCTTCCAGTTGCAGCCCCAGTTGATTTATTGCCAGTTATAGTGTTGGCACCCACAGGAACTGCCTGTACTCGAAGTTGTTGTAGCAATTTAAGTGATAACGATCGACCAGTGCCTTCATAGCCGTTGATTGTAGACGCCAAAAAAACTAGGTATGGCCCCAACATGGCTTTGACGTAAGGAAGAGGAATGGCCGCGGCTTCGTCGATTACTAGGAGTTCAGCTTGAGAAAGGCGATTTGCGTCCGTTGGATGAATGTACTAGAGAAGTAAACGAATTGTAACTAAATTGCAGCGACAATTCAATTCATTACCTGAATAGTTTGCCTATGATCGCGGAAAATATTCACTCGAACGATCGCCTTGTTAAACTCCGGATTCGTACTCTGCACTAAGCTATAATCAATGTGTTCTTGATATTCTAAAGCGTCAAAGCCCTTGAACACAAACTCAAAGAAAGTGTTCAAATTCTCTGGGCTTGGAGAAGTAACAAATATGTTACTATAGCCGAACGCCACAGCCGAGGCAACGGCAAGACCAAGTGCAGCCGATTTACCACGTCCACGACTCGCCGTTAGCGATACGGTCGATCGCAAACTCTTCTCGCTGATCGCCTCGATAAACTTCAATAACGCTTTGCCTTGATCCAAAGTCTTACAGCAATTGATCAGTGAACCCACGGGTTGCGTATCTCTGAGCGTGCTCTTCAATTCGTTCAATTCAGCTTCGGTCTCTGTGATGCCTTCCGGTTTGTCGACGGGATTTACGTGCAAATTGTGGGAGGACACAGGCAAGACTGCCAGCTGGTCATCGACGACAAGACACCGCTTGCATGATGGCAAGCTAAGCAAGAATCTTTCATTGAAGCGACACACTACGTCCTGATGTGCTTCGGTGCGGAATCGTTGATGGACATCCATTGACAATGTGTAGAGCTGTTTCAATGAGTTCATTGAACGCAAAAGGAGTACTACCAAACCGCCCCCTTCAACTGTTTCTATCGTCCGGGCCAGGAGATTGGGAGTTACAGCTTCAAAGTCTTGCAAGACACACATACCTGTGAACCATTCAAGATTGCTTACTATCACAATTCGTTAAAGTGTGAACAAGAAGTAAACGTACCATAAGTATTTCCAAGGATTTTATGCGTTTCTGAATAGTAAGTGTATCGAATTTTGGTGCTAGAGACAAAAAGTTCAAAGGGATCGTCCTCGTTGACGCTTAACTTTCCAGCTTGGATTTTGTGTTGTAAATGTTTCATTCGCTTCTTTCTGTTGCTGCTGAATCCTAGCTCCTTTTTGTAACACCAGAGCACCGAAGGACGTGCTTTTACCTCGGCTTTTGCAAGCATATGATGCAAAATGACCACCTAAATTTGAGACCAATTATTGGCAATACAATTAAAGCGATTTTAATTACTTACTTGATCTCTGCCCTTATCACCAACAATAACAAACAACGTTCTATGGCCAAGTTTAACTCCATTTTCGATCAATACACGAATACGGTTATCTATCTTTTTGCGAACCATTTTATTCTCTTAATTAATTAACAATTACCAAATTTTCTATTTCTAAAAGGAAAAACGTGTTGTGTTACGTTGTGTCACTGTGTTGTTATATTTGAAGGTTAGGTTAGTTAAGAAATCGAAAAAAGGAACCAAACTCCTCGCCAAACTCAAAAACGAAAAAGTTAAAAACCCTAAACTAAACGGAATAAAACCAGAGTAAAGTTATCCAAAAGAGGAAGTTATTCGAAATGTTACGAGTCTATAATTGGTGGGAATTTCGAAATTCATTTGTCATGCCCATAAATAGTATTTGTGTTGTCAATTTATCATATGCATTTATGTTTCATTTTGTTGGTTAGTAAGGTAAATATGCAGCTCAAAATGTAAAATAGTAGATTAGATTAGTAAAAAAAATCTAGTACAATTACATAAGTTGCAACTCGTTGAAATATTTGAAATGAAGGAAAAAAATGCCCCACTATGGAAACAAGCGGCCATCCAAATATTTTCTGGTGGTTCAGCAGGTAACATTACATTCATATAAAATACTTCTAATGGTTATTATGATATTACATATTTAGGTTTTGTGGAGATTTGCCTGATGCATCCATTGGATCTTGTCAAAACACGACTGCAAATACAAGCAACGCCAGCATCGCTTGTAGACAAAAAAGATATGAAGCAATATCGTGGAATTATCGACTGTTTCAGTAAGATGTATCGATCAGAGGGACCATTCTCCTTTTGGAAGGGTATATTGCCACCAATCATTGCCGAAACACCAAAACGAGCCATCAAATTCTTTTCATTTGAGCAGTACAAGCGATTTTTCATGTTTGGCGCACATGAAGCCACACCATTAGTATACATACATACCCACTATGGTCGTCCATCTCATTTGGTATTTAATTATGTATTTATAAACATTGTAGACATTTGGACTGTCTGGTGTGGCTGCCGGTCTTACTGAGGGGTTCATTGTAAATCCATTTGAAGTTGTCAAAGTGACGATGCAAGCGAATAAAGCATCCGGGAAGCAGGTGCCCAGCACGATGCTAGTTACTAAGGAAATATTAAGGCGTGATGGATGGGGTAGCAAAGGGTTATTTAAAGGACTCACAGCAACATTGGCTCGAAACGGGATTTTTAATGGTTTTTATTTGGGGTTTTACAATTCAGTTAAAGACCTATTTCCGCCTCTACAAGTAGGTTTGCTAACAATTTCGACAGAATATTTCGCAAACTAAAATGTTCGTTATAGGATCCGATGCATGAATTTCTTAGGAAACTAGGTATAGGTTTCATTTCCGGGACGGTAGCTTCATGCTTAAATATTCCTTTTGATGTTGCTAAGTCACGTATACAGGGACCTCAACCAATTCGTGGGGAAATAAAATATAAAGGGACGCTGAAAAGTCTCAATCTTGTCTATAGGGAAGAAGGGTAAGGATGATCTCATTTTATTACTTCTATACCTATTGACCGTTTGTTGATTTTAAGATTCCGCGCTTTATATAAAGGATTATTGCCGAAAATATTGCGACTAGGTCCAGGCGGTGCCATCATGCTTGTTGTTTATGATTATATGCATGAATTTCTCAGCGAAAAATTTCTGTGACGTCGTTTCTTATGTCCTCATATCGATACGGGATTTTTTACAAATGAATGCATTCCATTTTCGAAAGCACTACCTATATATCGTATTATGCATTTGCATTTACAATTTTTCTACATTTGAATGAAGATTTTATTCATGCTAGGCTTTATTATACATTTATTAAGTTTGGGGGAGGTTACAGTGGGTAAATATATTTTATTAGGGTAGGGTGATTGCTGGTTTACAATTTGATATTTTGATTTAATACGTGCGAGTGCAGCCCGCGTAGTTCCACTTTTAATTGGTCAAAGATTTTTGTTAAGCTGTAATCAAACGATCGATAGAAATCAGTTCAGAAAGACTGTTTTCGATTTGTATGAAATAACTACTAAAAGAGCTGTAAATAATAAAAAATAAATTACTTCGTTTGATAAGCAGATTCTTGGTCCCCATTATTAGTTGAGTTTTCGTTTGTGTTGACTTGAATTCCAATTGAACGAACTTCCTGTAAAAGTACAAACATAAGATAATTATTTGTTACAGGGAAGAAAAAGTGATTCAATATGTACTTATATGTACTATTTTTATGTATTTACGAAAATCTATTTAACATTTAATATACGTAAACAAATATGATACATACAAATGATAAAATAGCACTTTTTTTTTTAATAAAAATATTGCAATTTTTGTTAAACAATCAAATTAGTAACTTTTAGTATCGTTGTTGGCTTTCACACTTATAATTCTCTGTCCATACAGCTTATTTTCAATCCTAGCATTCGCAGACAACATGCCATCATCGTGAACATGTAGTTTTTCGTGTTGTGCATAGTCATAAACATCATGTTCCGGCTCCTTGTAATCCTGTTCATCTTCATAGTGGTCCGGCAGGTAGTAGTTTTTATAATGGTCCTCCGCATCATATTTCCCTACAATGATGCTTTCAAAGTCATTTTTCTGTCTCTTATCAATCCGTTTGACATGTCGTTCCACATCTGACGCGGCATTTTCAACATCAAACGGTATAGGCCACAAGGACTTATAGTCTTCCTGATACAATTCGTGCAAAGGTGTTCTAACAACTCCACTGAAAGCAGGTTGAACGAATTTTTCTCTATTTCTAACTTTACTCTCGCGTCCTTTTAATATCTGACGCTGGATAGCTTCCTTCGTTCGTTGGTTCCTTTCACGTTCACGTTCCCTTATCTTAATGGGAATTTTACTGTCTTCGCAGTCAGATGGTAAATTTTTTCTCCTTCTTTCGAACTCTTTAAAATCCCGAACTATTTTATCGACGATTTCTTCTTTATTCTTCTGTTCGTCATCATGGTTGCTTGGTTTCGCTTTTTGCTGTCTTTGCGAAATTATTTGCTTTTCAGATATGGTTTCTTCGGGTTCACGCTCACCATCATCATCCTCTGAGCCATAATCTGCTTTGTACAGGACGAATTTTTCTTGTTTTTGATTGCGTGATTGAGGTGGTCCCGGATCATCTTCTTTGATGACCTCGTATTCCTCGTATTTATTAGTTGAAGGCGGATCATTGTTTACTTCTTGTAGATACTTGTAGCCATTGTTATGTAGAAATGGGGAACCAGCCCAAAAAGTCTCCAAGGATTGTTTAAAACGTTCCCTGGAGTCTTCAAAATTTTCCTTAGGATTATTAAGATCATCTTTAACGTAATTTTTGTAATCATAATTCACCGGACCATAATCCCCACTTTCGAGGTTTTGTTTGTCTTCATAATTATCTTCTACGGGATAGTCGTCCTTGTAGAGTTGCGCTTTGGGGCTTGTACGTGGCGGTGGTGGCGCCGGTGTTGCAGGTGGTATAAGAGGTTTTGGTGTAATGTTAGGAGGTTTTAATATCCCTTTCATAGCGGGTGTAGGCAGTGGTGGAGGTGGCCGTGCCATTGTTGCTGGGGGTGGAGCAGATACTCCATTGATGTCCCTATTAAAATTAAATGCCACGTTGAAAGTCTTTGAGACATTTTCCCTGAGTAATGGTCCGTTGTTGTTATTGGCGACGGGGACGGGTGCCTTTGCGGCAGTCGGTGTTGATGCCTTCTTGGTAGGTAGTGGTTTTGCAGGCACGGGTTTCGTTGGTGTTGCAGCTGGCGGCGGCATTTTACCGAAAAGCCTTATAGGTGGTCCTGGAGGCAAGGGAGCAACTGGCGGTGGAAAAAAGGTACTCCGAGGTGGAGCTGGTGCGGCATTTCGTTGTGGTGATGCTGGCGTTGCTAAAGATGAAGGTCGCTTCTGCACATCGTATCCAAATGTGTCGGCTAAGCCTCTGATGACAAAATCGATTGTTCTTTTATTTCTTTGAGCGGTCAGTGCTTCACAAAGCGACAAAACACAAATTACGATAATAAACCGCATTTTGTACTTAATCCATAACGTGCACTTATAACATTTGCAACTGTAATCGATAATGGAACAGACACATCTTTACAAGTGGGCTTTCGTATATCGACTAGAAATAACTAGATTGTCATCTTGTCATTTAATATTTAAATTTTAAGTTTACACTGCTTCCTTTTGATGTGGAAGAACGCGAAATATTGGGAGGCCAGAAAAGCAATTGCTGTTTGTCAACATTTTAGTGGGTAGTCGATGGATGGAAGGTGGATATTGTTGTTTTACATTGATTGACTGACCAATAATGCTGTATGTCCAGGAGAAAGGAATTTTTTACTTGTGTTACATGGTTTAATGGATAGGTTGATGGATTTTTTGTGGTGCTTCATAGCAACTAACAAACGTATCGTACCGATTTTCCGCGTTACAATTTTGCGAAAGCAAGTGTTATGTAAACGACGAAAAAAAAAACTTTACGTATAATTTCTTACTATTGTATCGGTTTTCTGTAATTTTACTATTATATGTAATATCGCGCGTGCTATTAAAAAACAACAAAATGTTTCACGAAACAAAATCAAAGTGCAAAGCCGCATTTAATTGCATTTTTGGATTTTCATTTATTGGAACACCAAGTGATAATGCAATGCATCGCTGGTCACGTTGTTTGGTTGATTCGTTTTATCTTTCTTTTAATAATAACTAAATATACCGGGTGTCCCAGACCAAACGATACAGCGGAAAATGGTAGATTCTACATGAAAAACTGAAAAAAGAAAGAAAGTCCAATACCAAAATGTTCAGGGAAAACACCGTTTTTAAACGGGAAGCAATTTAAGTTGACCAATCAGGAGCTTTCCCCTTTCCCATGTTCAAAAACCACCTGTTTTAGGAACTCAGTGGTTGCTATGACATATTGTTGATCGGGCCATAATTTCTTTGGTCGACTGTAAATAATTTCGGTAATGTAGGTTTTATCTGTCATCCGTCAGTCAGAATTCGAGTCGTCCAAATAAATCGTGTTATAAATTCGTAAATAGCAACCACTGAGTTCCTAAAAACCGGTGGTTTTTGAACATGGGAACGCTCTCTGATTAGTCAACTTAAATTGCTTACCGTTTAAAAACGGTGCGTCCCTGAACATTTTGGTATTGGACTTTCTTACTCAGTTTTTCATGTAGAGTCTGCCATTTTCCGCTGTATCGTTTGGTCTGGGACACCCTGTATAACACTAATAAGTACGCCTTCTTTTCGAAAATTCAATGAGCCAAAAAGGGCAACTCGAATTGTAGATTTTAGATCGCTGCCGAAAATTTTTACCTCGGGGTTTTACCAATAAATCAAACTTTCGGCGTAGCAATTAAAAATTACTCAACTGTTTAATTTTTTTTGTCTTTATTCACAAACTCAACTCAATTTTTTGTTTTGTCGGTTTGGTGAAAACCGGGAAATCGTTGAATTTTTAAAATTCATGATTTAAATTAGAAATAATAAAACGAGAAATAATCAAAACAAATCAAAATATTGAATTTTATAAATCTCCTGCCAAAAATCCTGCCAAAAACAACATTCCATATTTAAAATTCACTTTCTGAGGTTTTTAGCATGATAGCTTTTCTTTCAAGCAAAGTGTAAATGTGCATTAATGAAAATGTGGAAAGTGTGAATAGAAAATTTATTGCATTATGAAAGGCCAATTGCTAATTTTTCTGATTCGTGTTAAATTTAATTATTCGTTTTTGTTTCTTCCGTTTCTCCGGTTTCGCATTGTTTTGCAGTGCAGTGCAGTAATCTGAGGATAACTTTTTTGTTCCAAATTTGCTGAATTTTATTTTACTCCT
This sequence comes from Liometoxenus newtonarum, assembly GCA_030264535.1. Taxonomy (NCBI): domain Eukaryota; kingdom Metazoa; phylum Arthropoda; class Insecta; order Coleoptera; family Staphylinidae; genus Liometoxenus; species Liometoxenus newtonarum. Next base: position 15,365 of record JARJEB010030329.1, read on the forward strand.
CACCGCATTTAGAATTTGTGTTATTTGAATTAATCTGTTGCCGTTGCTGTTACTGTTATAAGTATCTGGGTCAGCACTATTTGCTATAACTCCACTCTGCAACTGAAACTATGTATATGAATGTATAAACACGATAGAAAATGTTGTGACACAAAAAAATTTATTTCAAGTATAATCGAAGGATATCAAAATATATAATGTGCCAAGTAGTGATGGGACTTTTCGTTACTTTCGTGTACTTGTACCTATTCGTTACTTCCGGACTCAGTACTCATAAAAAGTATTCGTTACAAATATCGTTACTTCCAGGGCCGGATTATGCCTATCGTAGGCCCTAGGCACTTAACTGAAATTTTTTTGGTGACCAAAAAAAGTTCTCAAGTCTCAAGTAGTAAATGCTATATCCGAGAACGCGATGACCAATAAAAAGTTGTTAATCTGTTTCGTTACAAAAGTAACGAATGAATACTTGTTACATCGAATTCTTTCGAGTAATGAATTCAAAGTAACGAATACTTAGTTACTTATACCCATCACTAATCT
>JARJEB010030341.1:0-14161 GCA_030264535.1 Liometoxenus newtonarum
TAGTCGGGCCGGGTCGGGTGCGGTGTGATTGTGAAAAGAACTGGGAGAGCGTTCAGGAAGTACCCTCTCGAGGTAGAGCGATTTTTGGAGTAATTCGGTTTTTAGTCCTGAGAGCGCACTCTTCACTCAACGGTTTCTGAACGGATTCGAGCGTAGTTCGGAGCACTACATCACATTTCACATCGCGAGCGAAGAAGTTAACCTAATAGGAAAAACATTTTACGAGACCATCCCGATACATTTTCATAAAGTTTCAGAGCAGGCTTCGTAATGAACAACAACCTTGATAAGAATATGTTAGGATTAGTAGGAGTCATTACGCTTGCAAATATGGAGTTCTCCATGATTTAGCACAATCATCATCAGAATCATCTGATAAAGATGAAACATTGATGGTAATTGTGACATTAAATCCTAGGAAAAACTGCGCCCCGCCATTCTCAATTCATTCCAACCAGAATTCCAACTTGTTCCAAACTTAACTTTTATGTTTGGTAATTCGGTTTCTTCGGTCTTTTTAGAGTGAGTTTAGCACAATTTGCTAATTACTCTCAAAATAACCAGTTCAGACTGGGTAAGAGGGAGTGCGCTCCTGAGTGTTTACTCCGCACATTCTGAACGATTAAGACTACACTCTTGGGAGTGCGCTGGCACATATTCTGAACGCTTTTCGCGCTCTAGAGCGCGCTCTTGCATCGAGAGCGTAGTTCCTGGACGCCCACCCCAGGAGCCCGTTCAGGAAGTACGCTCTCGAGGTAGAGCGATTTTTGGAGAGTAATTCGGTTTTTAGTCCTAATAGCTTCACTCAAGGGTTGCTGAACGGATTCGAACGTAGTTCGGAGCATAAAATCATATTTCGCATCGCCAGCGAATAACTAAAAAGATTTTACGAGACCATCCCTATACATTTTCAAGAAGTTTCTGAGCAGGCTTCATAATGAACAACAACCTTGATAAGAAGATGTTAGTAGGAGTCATTACGCTTTTAATGGCTTGCAAACATGATGTTCTCAATGATTTAGTACAATCACCATTAGAAACATCTGATGAAGATGAAACATTGATGGTAATTGTGACATTAAATCCTAGGAAAAAAAACTGCGCCCTTCCATTCTCAATTCATTCCAACCAGAATTCCAACTTGTTTGAGTTTAGCACACATGCTTAATTACTCTCAAAATAACCAGTCCAGACTGGGTATGCTGGAGCGAGCTCTTGAGTGTTTACCCCGCACATTCTGAACGATCAAGAGAACACTCTTGGGAGTGCGCTTCCAATTATTCTGAACGCTTTTTGTCGCTCTTAGCGCGCTCTTGCATCGGGAGCGTACTTCATGAACGGCCTCCTGCTGTTTGTTTTGACATTACAAAGAAGTTTTGGTCGCTTTTATTTATACCGACTCACAAAGTCGATTTATGTGGGTGCGGGCACAATGTATTGCCATGCAGGGAGGAGCGGTACATTTTCAATACAACAGATTTCTTTAAATTTAATTTTATAGCTTGTCACTTAAAAATTTAACAATTTCTATTTTTGTTTTTCTCTTTGTCTCTTCATCCAGTAAGCTTAGCAGTGTTATTACAGAGCGAGCAAATGCCTCATCCTCATTATTTTGAGGGGCAGGTCTTATTGCAAAATAATTATTAAATTAACTTACTGCCCCTGCAAAGGACAAGTGGATATCTCCTTTTTTTGTTTGCTTTTGAGACTGGTGTTAACAGCATTGCCTCTTCGTTTTCACCCTTCGTTTCACCTTCGTTTATTTGTTCAAGTCCAAGTTCATTGGAAGAACTTGGAAAGGTCGTTGGTGAATTTGACATGGAATAATTATGTTCCACCACCATATTACCAATTGTTCTAAATAATAAAAAATAAAACATAAAAATTATTCATTTGAATATATGTATAAATATATAATTACGAGTATGTCTTACTTTCGTGGAAGAACATGCCACTGGATATTACTCTGACTGCCACTACCCGAAGGCAAATCAGATTTCCTCAGCTCACGGCTATACCTATCCAGTAAATTTTTCCACTTCCGGATGCAGTTATCGACTAAAACAAAGAAGTAATTAAGTTATATATACAATAAATGAATAACGAGTATATTAATTCATATATTATACTTACTTGTCGACCCAATTTTGTAGGCTATTTCATGCCAGATCTTATTTTTTAAGTTTATATTTTTAAAACTTGCCGTTGCGTTAAGGCGTTCTTTGTGTGCACACGAACTACAATTCCATACGTTACACTTTTGTTTGACAGTTGGCAACGTTGCGTTACGGTTACGTTACGTTACGTCCATTCTGTTCCAAGCCGAGTTCGAGGCTTTATTCTGTCTGAATAGCCGAACGCAGGGGGTCGCGTTCGAAATGAAAGGTGAGGGTAAAGTGAAGGTGGAGTGAGTTAAATCTATTTTATGATTACCTTCCCCAACAATTTCGAACGACTTACGGGGAATTGTGGTCATTATTGATGTTTGCCTTAAAAAGGTAAACCTGTTCTTCTTGTTGTGACTTTATTTATTGTCACATTCAAACACGTCAACCCTAACCAATCGATAACTGTATTTGTGCGCGCAAGCACACCCAACTTCATCCACTCTCGACTGAGTGAACAGGGGTTTACCATAGGTACACCCAAAACTCAATGGCGGGGAAATAGTCGGAGGAAATGTTTACTCTTTTCGAACGGTTGGGGACAATTTGGGTAACCTTTTCTACAATCGAAAGCCACAATTATGCATAATAACATCTTGCATACTGGGTTGCATAAACAATATACTTTGCCTATTGGGTTGCATACATAAATACTGGTGATTTTCTCATAAATCTGGGGATTTCTAAGCCAAATATCTGATGAATTATTTCTTAGGTCCTGAAATGGGTCCTGGCCGTCCTGGCAACACTAGCGTTCTGTCCACCTAACCTTCAAGGGACCTCGTGTTTTTTTTAGAGGTTTGTTTACTTCAAGCATGCTTCAAGCCTTTTTGCCGAAAGTTATTTTGGGTTTTTGTTGTTGCGAAGGTAAAGAATAAAATACCAGTATGGTGAACGTAGGTGTAAAAGATAAAAAAAAGCTATCGATAACTAAAGTACTGAAAAAAGTAACTAAAAGACAAGATAATTCTCTACAAAAACAAGCAAAGGCTCCGCAAAGTAATCAAGCCTGCTCCAAGAAGGCGAACGTAGCTGTAAGTGGTCACAAAACACCATCAAAACTTAAAACACCGAGAAAAGCTGCTGAAACACCAACTAAATCTCCACAAAAAGAAGCAAATAGGGATGCACTTGTAGAAACACATAAACGGGGTCTTAAGAAGCAAGAGGAAAATAGTCAGTTACGAGAGGATGAAGACCATGAAGTTGTTGTCAAGAAAAAGGCGAAGCAAACATCAAAACGTAAGAAGTCAACTACACCCGTACCAGTTGAAGTTGAATACGAATCTGCAGATGAAGCAGAAGGCATTAGAGACGAAGAAATGGGAGAGACTCATTTAAGTTTGTGCGAAACAAATATATCTGAAAATGAAGACGAAGGAGATGATGATGAAAAGAAAGCTGTTGACTGCAAAAATAATGCAGCAAGTGTTTCAAAGCTAAACGGCAAAGAAGAATTAACCGGAATGCTAAAAGTAAAAGTAGAGAACATAGGATCTGCATCAGTTTCTTCATTGAAAGAATATTTTCAAGATTGTGGAGAAATAATAAGGTGTACAATATGTAAAGAAGGAGATGCGCATGTTGCCCTGATTACATTAAAAGGGCTTAGTGAAGCTAAATGTGCTGCTGAAAATAAGAACAAAACCCATTTCGAAGGGCAAACAATCAATGTCGAAGTTAGAACGTTTCGTTTATTTTCACCGGAAGATACTGTGATTCTAACCAATTTTATACGAATTGAATCAACTTTCGGTAAGCAGATCAGAGATATCAAAACAGAAATGTCCAAATTGTTTGGAAATATATCCGCTGCCAAATTTCAAAGGTATGACTGCTCTATTGCTATTCAGTTTGAAGAGAAAAGTTCTGCTGCCAAAGCACTTAAAGCGAAAACATTTAACTTTATGGGCTGCGATGTTCTCGTTAATGCTTTTCGTGCGATTTCTCATGTCTTACTCGTTGGAGTAACATCAGGTAATTTGGTTTTTATCAAATTGTATTAAGTAATTGTGTTCTAAATTCTAAGCAATTTATATATTTTTGTTGTTGTTGTTGTTTTGATTAGAATTGGAAGAAGAAGACATCCGAACAGCAATGTCAGTCCATTGCACGGTCGTATCTACAACAATTCCCACCGATCAAGTTACCGGTATACGGAGAACATATGCTATCGTTGATTTCGCAGGCCGGGAAGACGTTGATAAATTGCTTGCAATGGAAACAATTCAAATTAAAAACGTCGTTTTGGATATTTTGCCCTATAAGTATTTCAATCCTAAGACAGGAATCTTTTACAGACATCCTACTTCTATTTTAGTTGAAAATTTAAATAAAAAGAGTAAGTAAGCTATGCAACTTTTAATCGATGAAGATGAAATAAATACAAAAGAACGTTTTATAGAATTTTCAAAAACAAATGAAACACATTTATGGAAAATTTTTGCTCGTTTCGGTGCCATTGACGACATACAGTACTTCGGTTATTCCAAAATCGCTTTTGTCCGATACTTTGATAAAGTAAGTGTTGAGAAAGCTCTGAAATCCAATACTTATGAAATTGATAATATGAAGGTTAAAGTTCATGCAGTTGATGGAGTTTATAGACCTGGTTATGACTGTAATGTTTCCAATGCGGTTTATATTTCAAACATTCCTGGTAAGAGTCTCATAATTGCAGCTTCAACAAATCCCGAACAAAAATCTCATACCTATTTACGAATGAAAGTTCATATCTTTTTATCTATTTGTAGAAGAGTCATATATTAAAGAAGTCATCGAAAATATAAAACTAATTGGTCAGTACATCCAGAAGGATGTCGTTTTTGACCGCCTGACAAAAAAGTTCAAGAATGCAATTATTTTGAAGTTCGAGAGCGAACAACTTGCTCAGAAAGTGCTAGACGCTAAAATCCAACTCGCCAACAAAACTGTTCTCGTACAAGAAATATATCAACCAGACAAACATAACGTGATTGACAAAAGCATTGTTTTGTTTAAAAACATAGATAAAAGTAAGTCGATATCTTGAGAACTGGGAGGACAAATATTTTACACTGATGTTTTGATTGTTATCATATTATAGGTACAAATGAAGTAGACTTATGGAAGAGTTTCCACACATTCGGCGAGATTGTGAAAACTGTTGTTTTGCGTGATCGTAATCAAGTATCAATTCGGTGGGGATACATTCAATTTGCAACGGCCGATATAGTCAGGGAGGCTCTGAAAGCCTCTATCTACATTAATGGTATCAAAACATGTTTAATGAAACCGAGTCACGAAGTTGTTGATAAAATCGTAAGTTAAAGAGAACTCGCAAAATTAGCAAATTTTATCAGGTTTCTTTAGTTTACTGCAACACAGTCGACTGGTAGCGGTGAGGACAGCGGAGACCAGAGCAGAGAGTAAAGCTGATGGTGGCCACACATTCGACTGGTAGCGGCGAGGACAGAGTGGCTTGCGACTGCAAACTTCATCAATCGGAAAGCGTTTTCGGGTGGTTTTGATAAGTAGTTTGGTATGTTACTGGTCTGTCAAAACTTGAACAACCAAATTCGGTTGGAAATGAATGACGTCATAGCTCAAACAACTAACTAAGGTTGTGAGCCAGCCATACCCATGCCCGCTTAATTGATTTGATTAGACTGGCAAATTACTTAAATAATTTTCTGCATTTGTGCTACTTTCATAATTAGTGGTTGTAATTTCACCGCATTTCTGTTGAACAACCGATTGAAATGAGCAAATGAGTACTTTTTATTTATTCCACATTAAATACAACAAGTCCCATCATACCTAATATTAGAAATTACTCTTGTTAGGTGGTTGGAACTATATTTAACACGTGGTTGGAACTATATTTAACACGGGTCTTCCGGTCTTCAATACTAATGGAATACTTCATTCGTTAGTTGGAAGCGCGTGGTGCGAAATATTCGTATTCTTCTGAGATTTTTACTTTCCGACCATTGCTGCGTTCTTTTCGCACTTTTTATCTGATACGATCAGATCATCTCACTTCGCTTACGTTCTATTCGAATGTATCTGATAAAAAGTATCTGATAAATTTTCCTTCCTCTTGCCCCTGCTGATGTACCTTTGCTGGGTTAGCGTAAGTGAGATTTTTTTTTTCATTTCTGAATTCGCGCCCGAGTTTCACCGAACTCGATGCCGAAGTGTTACAATTGCGAGCACAGCCTTTTTTGCTCGTTATTATTTTTCCGAGGCATTCTCAAATTGGATCTGGAACCATTTACACTTTTATCGAACGAGAATCATAAGATTTTAAAATATAAATAAACATGTATATTTGGGTTTGTGAGATTTTGAAGTGAGAGAACTTGTTCTATTTAAAGTTTAAAGTGAAGTGAGAATCTCACTTTATATCAGATAAAAAAATCTCAATTTTTTTTTCGGAAAGAACGCAGCACATATAGCGAAGATATGATATAGAAAAGTTATGTAATCCAAAAAAAAATCAAAAGTCTTATTTTTCCTAGATCCGTTGGCCTCAAGTTCAAAATTTCAAAGATTTTCTGTTAACTATGTATATTATAAAAGTAAAATCTTATTAATTTTGCACGAACAAATTGCTAACCATTACAGTTTAAACTTATATTAAGAAAACCGCTACGTTTTGTTACAATTCTCGTTTTGGTTTTGCAAATACCTTAAGGGCTTAAGGTATTCAAACCGAGTAGCAGGGAGTAGCAGCATAAGTGAAATTCATGAAGATACATCCATGATTAATGATAATACATAAACAGCCCATAAATCACAAGAAAGGAAAAACAATAGTATATTGTGTAACGAGGGATGAAAGGAGCATTTCCATCCTGCGGATTTTGCCAAGCAACAGATAAGCAAACTGATACAAGTTGCTTACACTATTTTTTAAAATTTGCGTTTAGTATTTTCATTTTTCGCTTCTTACGGCAGCGCTTCTCAAACTTTCGTATCCCCCCCCCCTGACTCAATAATTCTGCGGCCCCCCGCATAAAATAGAAGAGTATAACCCAAAAGGCAGGAACTTATTTAACTAGAGTTGGAAATATTTGCTACCTTCGTTGTCAATACTTTGTTCATGGAATTCGTTTATTCGACTCCGCACAGTTTGAGAAGCGCTGCCCTAGGGAATGAAAAGTGTTCTTACTTCCCGATAAATCGAGAAGAAAACCGTACTTTCAGTACAGGTAGGTAATAAAACCAATTTGAGTGCTTGGGTTAAATTAATAATCCAAATGTTATCTGAATCAGTTTTTATAAAATTAGTACATGATATGAAATTTCTTTACATAATATACATCAATTATATATCAGATATTTATCGCCTTGGTGTCTACAATTAGTAACTAATTAAATGCTATCCGGAACAGAAATTATTTATACAAATATATAAATAGTTTAAAAATAGAAATATTTAAATCTAGTAAAATTTCTGAACATTGTTATGAATGTGTGTGTTTGTTGTCAATAAGTATGCGCGAAATACAAACAACTTGAAAATGAATGAGCGCCATCGCCATGCCATCACTTCTTAAATTACATTTTTTAAACTTTCTTATAATTAAATTTATGTAATAAATCGTTTGTGATAATCTCTTAATATTTACATATATACAATCATCATTTTGCTTAGCATCACTTCATAAATAAACACATCAACTATCTATCTATTCATATTAGATTTGATTGAAATAGATAATAGAACTTAAATAAACTACAATATAGTTTACATATCAGGAACAAATTAAATAAATACCAAAACATAAAATACTATAAAAAAAAGAAACAAAAATATTTACACAATCATAACGTTCAACATTAATAATGATTGCCGCACGTTCACATTAAATACTTGGACAAATTATATATAAATCCACTAACAAAATGCGCAAATGAAAAACAAAATGTAGTATTAAATAATATCACACTAAAGACAAACCGATAAGATTGTTTCTGACACCGCGTATTTAGCTCGTTAATAAATACTTAATCATTCATTATTTTATTATAGTCACGAGATCATAGCAAGCTTTCAGCTAACACTTATCAATGGAAAGCGTTTCGTGAGTGACGCCAACCAATCGAATAACTTTAAGTTTCATATTTTTACGATTGGCGAAGAACCACCTCCATGTTGTAAATTCAATAAATTCAATTCTTCATAATTACACTGGCCCAGCGGCAAATGAGTGCATTGTGTAAATCAAACAAGAACCGTTAGAACGTCCGTACTAACACTGCCACAAGTGTTCTGTTGTGATGTCCGTGGTTTGTTTACATTTATAACACTTTTACTAAAGTCTTTATGACCGGACGAATCGTCAAATGCAGCTGTATTCTTCCGTACGTCTGGATTTTGTGCTTTGTACAACATTATTTGGCTACTTCGGTGCGCTGGTTTCAGACCGTCGTGCAATATGTCATTAATCTTCAACGAATGTTCGGAACTCGTTCCCGCTACGACAAGCATCCCTTTGCGTGAACCCGGACATTCCGATTCCGATATCATTTCCAACATTTCGCTGGATGATTCATGTGGTAGGAGTGATGATAAGGGCCTGATGCCCACACCTACCTTCGGCATGTCGATTCCACAACCTGCTACAGTATTGATGCTTGCCACACTCCCAACGTCATCCTTCAACGGATTGGCATATCTTCGTAGATTCTCTTCGTTCTGTAAATTATTCTTCTCGTCCTCGTGATTTCTATGGCAAGTTTCAGATGATGGCGAAAGATTCATTCCGCTCAAACCCAAGTTTCTTCTTCTTTGGCGCAAGAAGAATAGAACGGCGAAGCCAGCGGCGCAAAGTAAAATGGTGAGAAAACATAGCAAGGTTATTAGATACTTGTTGCTAGATGGTTCTTCTGATATCAACGCAGTTTCTACTTTAACTTCAACGATTGAGGTTAATGCTAGGAGAGACGTCTGCTTTCTTGATATTGCTTCACCCAATATTCTTATTCCATCAAGAACACCATCATTTCCACTCTGAAAGAAGATGATAAATTAATAATCATGTATTCGGCCATTTAATTTAATTACTCACCAGTGTTACTTCAATTGAATCGTTATATTCCAGTTTTAAATTACACAGCAACACCAAGTCATTGGGGAAGTCGTTGGCAACTTCGTAATTAGCCAGTAGACGTCTCAAGTCATTACAAAGTCCTTCAACTGTAACTCCATGTGATAGCTTTGAACGATCTACTAGTAAAGTTAATCGGGCGCACGTATTGCTTAGTACGGCTTGATTAGGCCAACAAGTACTTGGTGCTGGTAAAGTAGGTGGTTTGACACGTCGTCCGCTCTCCAAATCCCGGCATTCGCCATAGGGTTGGCATGGTGGTGTCAAGCAGGATTCGGTTAAAGGAACACAAACTTGATTATTATTACAAAGATAGTTAGGATTGTTCCGACAATTTGCTAAACCGCACCATATCCGGGTGCATTTTACAACCCCGTTAATGCACACACAAGTGTTACACTCATGCTGCCACGTGGCGTTGTTTTCGAGAAAGTGGCCTTGCCAATTGCAACTTCCCGGTAGTGGTAAGTATGAAATATCATCAACTGAAACCAAAAAAAGTTTAGAAACAGAACAAGACCGACAATAATAAAAAAAAAAACAAGAAAAACTTACATTGACATCGTTTGCCTCTACGTCCAGGTGGACAGATACATTGAAAATCAGCAATACCATCTACACAAGTTCCGCCATAACCGCAAGGACTTGATGCACAATCATTCACGTTGATTCTACAATCAGGTCCTGTAAATCCATTCGCACATTGACACCAGAACCAGTTAATTCCATCGATGCATTTGCCACCGTTATAGCACGGTTGCGGATTGCAATCATTCACGTCGTCTTCACAATGATTTCCTTCAAAACCATCCCTGCACAAACACTGGTAATAGTCACCATTGTTGACGCAAGTGCCTCCGTTCAAACACGGATTAGATCTGCACGCCGTGCGCTTTGGTAGATGACAAATCGTTCCGTCCCAACCAGGCGGGCAACGACACACGAATGTGTTACCCAAGTCTTGGCAAGTGCCGCCGTTTTTGCAAGTAGTATGATCGCAGTGACTGTCCTTTAATTGACACGTTTTGCCTTTCCAGCCGTTTCGACATTCGCATTGGAAGTCTGCAACTTTATCAATGCACGTACCATTGTTGTGACAAGGATTTACACTGCATTCGTCCGTATCTAAAAAGGTAAATTGAAATAAGTACCTCAGTATCTGTTCATGAACGACCAACTGACCAACGGGTAAGGTATACAATTGGACTTACTTATATTGCAAAGAAGACCTTCCCATCCATCCTTACAAATGCACTGAAAATCGTTAACTTTGTCAATGCAAGTTCCACCATTCTCACATGGATTAGCGTTGCAATCGTTAATATCTGAAACAAATATGGGGATTGTTTAATAATCGTTTCGAAGTAATTTGAATGGATTCAACATACTTTCATGACAGTATTTTCCTGTATAGCCCGGTTGACATGAACACCTGTACCCAAGACCTTGCTGATTGACGCAGTGCCCATGCTCACCGCACATACTCGCATCGGAAAGTCTTCCACCGCTCAAGTATGTGCTGAACATACAATCGAAACCTAAAAAGAGGGAAAGAATTTCAAAAATGAAAGTAATGTATTCGGCTACATCCAATTCAACCAATAGAGTACCTATTCTCGTATCCGTATGTATCTACCGTATTTCTATTCTTGCGATAGTTGTCCGGGTACAGGACGTAAAAGTAAGAACGAACAACTGGTCCGGTTTCATTTCAAACTCAGCAGGATACCGCAATACCCCCGACCGAGTCGGTCCCCTATTCCGACCCGCGCTCGTCCTGAAATTACCTGTCAACTATCGCGTCACGTCGACCACTAGCGAGAGAGATTCATGTACTGTACACACCGCAATGTTATGTTCCTTATTTCGTTAGGCATGACTAACTTCGAAATTTCAAATTCACGCTCATACAGAGTGTTCGGTAGAAACAGGAAAATAACGACAATGAATATTATATCTATAATCAGTGATGGCAAGTCGGTTTGCACCGGTGCAAATAAATATGATTTGCACCAGTTTCCATCAGGTACAATCAAATTCCCGCTCATAACCTTAAAATTTAAGTGCATTGCACCCGGTGCAAATGCCATCACTGTTTCTATTATAGAAAAAAAAAACAATACTCACCATCGTCACACGGTGGATTATCGCAAATTATCCGCGGGATGATGCAGTTCTTTCCCTGCCATCGCTCACTGCAATGGCAATAATAATCCGTTTGAGTGTTCAAACAAGGCGCTGCGTTCTCGCATGGATCTGGGCTACAATGGTCGTAGTCGTTCTGCAAACAAAAACATCGTAAAGAATAAGATAAAAGAGATGATTGTGCGTTGGTGATGTTAACTTATGTATCATTATGATGATGAGAAGCGCGCGCCGCAGCGCAGCTTCTCCTTTTATAAATTGTCCCTGCAGGCTGCGTGGTAACAGCAGAACATACAGGAGAGAATACGAGGCACACTGAAGATCAGCGCACCGTTACTATTAAGTAAATGATTCGTCAGCCCCGGGAAATCACTAAACATCCATCATTATCTCTAATTGTACGCTCTTTATAGATAAACGTCTTTTATATCGACACCTCGTTAAATCATAAGTGATAAAAAAACATGTGGCTCATGTACCAAGTAATTAAAAGTAACAAAAAATAACTACGCAACTCACCTCGCATTCGTGACCAGTGAATCCAACCGGACAAATGCATCTGAAGCCGTTGACTTGATCAACGCATTCGCCGCCATTCTTGCATGGATTGGAGGCACAATCGTCGATGTCCGTGGCACAATCTCGTCCTGAAAGAGAAATTAATTGCGTTTTTAGATTCCGGCCGCATAAAATGCATAAAAAGCAAATCGCGATAGTGCGCTGCTTTATCGTATCATTCACACGTCACCCGTGGATTTTAATGACACATTCTTATTCCACGTTTCGCACGAAGAGTTTCCAAGAGAACGAGAGAAGCGGCCCCAAACACAGCGACCGTCCGCCGATTCAATCAGTATCAGTTTATTTAACCCTAACAGATCCAGATCAAAAGTCGTAAACTATTGTCGCACAATCTTGTTAAAATCCCATTCTTTTTTATGTGATTGTGGCGTGCCGCCTTTTGGTGGAATTTAAAATGCTTTGATTCGCTCCTCATCGCTGTGAAGGTAATATAAGCTCCATTTACCTGTGTATCCTGGCTGACAAGCGCAATGATAATCGTTGACTAAATCAATGCAAGTGGCACCGTGCTGGCACTGGCCCACGCAATCGTTGATGTTTTGATCGCACTTGTGTCCTGTCCAACCAACACGACATTGGCATTGGTAGTCGCCGACTCGGTTCGTGCAAGACACAGCATTTATGCATGGATGAGTCAAGCATTCGTCGGCATCTGAATGATCGATCACACGTTCCAAAAACAAAACAATAAAAAATCAACAATAAACGTCACAATATGACGTCACAAACGTCAAAATTTCGAGCATGCGAAATTTGGAGGTTATTACAATGTCAAAAATCAACAATAAACGTCACAATATGACGTCACAAACGTCAAAATTTCGAGCAAGCAAAATTTGGAGGTTATTACAATGTCTAATATTTCTTTAAAAAACCGAACAACTTACCAAACTGGCAAATATTTCCCTCCCATGCTGATGGACAGTCGCACCTGAATGCATCCTCCAGATTGATGCAAGTTCCGCCGTTCTGACAAGGAGACGATAAACATTCATCAACATCTACAGAAAAAAAAATTATTGTTTTTTTAAAGATACTCCAACAAACCGGATGAGTTAAGTCAGCGGTTAATTAATAAAGACTTATTGATTGACTAAGGACTAAGGTCTTTGTCTATATCGCTGAAAAAGATCTGGAATGTCAATAATCCCAATACACGCCAACGTATCGCAAACGTCGTTTTAGTTTACTTTTCTTTCATTCCTTTCAAAAACAAAAACGTCGTCCATTCATTCATTTTCTGGTATAATTGTCATTCCGAATGAGGCGCAATTAATTCCCAACCTGACAACTAAAACTGTACAGGTTGTTTAGATAACCATCTATTTTCGAGCTATTAAAACGCAAACGTACAAACGAAACGTACAGGCAAACATTTAATCTACATTTTTCCTATTTACATCAAACCAAATAATTTTTTATTATAGTTATAGAACACATTTTACTCCGATATATAACTAAGTCGAAAAGTAAAATGAAGTTTCAAGAGACTTTCACCCGGTGCAAATGCGTGCGCGTTGCGGTGAACATTTTTTAAACTCTGCGCCGAACAACTCTGGGGACGATTGCAAAAATACACGAGAGAGAATAAATTGCGCGCACGTATTTACAAAATGAAAATACATTTTCGATTTGGAACTACGACTGACTTTGTGACAACGGTGAATAAGTGTACCTATAGTTTGTGTAAACCGTGAGCAAAGACAAAACGTAGACCTGAGTACGTATCACACATTTTATAATGTCGTTTAACAAATAAGTTAACTCTTTAGGTACGTACCTACACAAGTACCACGTTTGCGTGTGGCATTAGTAAAATAATCACGTTTACCGAAGGTTGTAAACTCGAAACACGAACTGACAGGCTTTCTAAATGCTCAAATAAATAGAGACACACATCAAATAAAAATCTTCTTCGTACACAGCCTATACGCATGACAATACTGGTTGTTTCAATAAATAATAAAGTGAGGACAACCCATAGAACAAGTGCGCTCATCTGGTTGCATGCATCCAGGCGGTTGTCAACTTCCTGGCCAAGTTCAACTTGTGGGATTTACTTTTCCACTTTCATTTCGTCACGGTTACACTTAATAATAATTTTATAGATTGAAAGAAAACAATAATAAGTGGTGCGTACGGCTTATTTATTTATTATTGCAACATGATACG
>JARJEB010030349.1:0-13033 GCA_030264535.1 Liometoxenus newtonarum
CAATTAATCAAAAGGTGAATGAATGAAATGTGTAACTGATCAATGTTTGAGGATTATTTATCAACTAAATTAGCACTTTAGAGACTTGCTTAGTTGTTCATATTCTAAAATTGCAAAATATTAAACGATTGGGAAGAGCGACATAAATATTGTGCATTAAAAAAACTATAATATTGAAATTAATAATTATAGTCAAATTAACAAGTAAGTTAAATGCATTTTAATTAAATATATAATGATTCCATGGTTGAGTTGTTTTAATAAAATAACAACTAATAATTCATTAAATTTGTAATTTGTAATATTAACAGTTTTTATTAGATATTATTTTTTTATTGTAGAATATTGTACAACTTACTTAAAATTACTTGAAAGTTCTGAGCTGAATGGTAAGGGAACGATTAATATAATGAACAAATTTTCTTAACTAAGTCCTTGAATAGTCTTATATGGAAAGATTTGTTAAAATTGTCAAAAAAGTGATAAATACGGGAAGAGCAGCAGAAACCGCGAACTAAATAAATATGCACAACAATGGGTAAGCATTCAAAAAATGTAATTTTTTTTATTTGTTTCAATTCTTTAATAAAATTTTTATATAAAATAATTTCGAAATAATTCGATTTAGGTACTTAAAAGCAAATTAGTGTTGATACTTATAAATTATGACACATGTCAACGATATCTCGTGATTTAGAATATAGTGGTTGGCGAGTAGAGGGGTAAGACGCACTATTCTGCGAGTCTCACAGAATGCCAATCGATGATTAAGCAAATTTTTTTCAAAAATCTTTATTAGGCATATTTTCCGGGGCTCCTGTTTGCTTAGAAGCGCTGTATTTTTTGTACATGTATATTGCTCCCATCAACTTTTTATAGTCTCCTGTATCTATATCAATTCTACAGAGTGAATCAAAAAGAACAGGCTTCGTTATCTCTTAATAAATATAAAGCATTAATATTTATTGCATGATTTGTAAACACTCTATGAGATTTGTCTAATATTCGTTAGTTGTTGATTACTTACATTACTTACGCATTCACAAATACACAACATTTTTATAAACATGTTGATGATTATATATGTTTAAAGCATTAAAGCATCGCTTGTTTGAAAAACAGGAAAAATATTATTACATGTGGCAGCATTTTATTTACTTATTCACAACATAATTTGATTTAAGTCCTATAAAAATAATTAATTTTTCCTTGTTTCATAACTTAATTGTTTTGCAATATAGAACTTTATCGAATTTCTAATTTGTTTAATTGTCCTTTTTAGATGAAGAAATTGAAGATCTTATTTCAAACAACAACACGGACGAGTTATACAACTTTAGCTATGAATTAACAGCATGGAACTATATCCTCGACATAACAGAATTATTTGTGACCATCATCGGCGTAATTTCCAATTCAATAATCGTCTACATGATAGCGCGAAATTCGCGAATGCGCAACAAAACCAACATAATATTAATGAACTTTGCCCTAAACGACGCATTCTTCCTCATCAGCAATATCCGCTTCCTGGCATCATTTTTAGAACTATTGGGTGAAAGCGTTTACTATAACTGTCTGATGGGTTTCATAGATGTTGGATTTCAATTTAACGCAATTTTGTTAATCCTAGTACTCATTTCAAACACATTGATCAAACACAAACGCTTCCGAGTCAAATGGATACTCATTGGAGTATATACATTTGTTGCCATTAATTTCGTGGCAAACACGATATTTTGCTCTATTGGTTCATTTCTGATATTGTATATCCCATGTTTTTTTCTGTACTTGTTGACTATTTGCGTGATGGCTTTCAAAGAATTCAATAATTGCTACAAGAAATGGTACAAGAAAGATCCGTTAAGTGAGAGAACCTTGTTCCGTTTGAATATCGGTCGAATTTATATCGGATGTTATGTATTCGCCGAGTTTGGTAGAGTCAACGTTGTAAGAGAATTTTTCTTCATGATTGCCATGAATTGTTTTATGTCATCGATGTACGTTTTAATTTATATTGTTCGTGCTGATAAGAATTTTCGGATTTGTTTTTTGAATCTATTGAAATGCAAAGGCGCTGGCAATTATGATGTCGATGCAACTATAACTTTTGCCGAAGATTCAAGTGAAGACAGCGTACCGGAAAATAATCAAGTTAATATTAATTTTAATGCTTCCAACAATGTTGTAGGTAGAGATAATCAGGTTCAAACTCATCAGAATATTAGTACTATTCGAGTTCCTTAAGAGTTAATTGCGAGAATTAATTATTTGTGCTAATAAATAGAATACTTCTAATTTTTACGCCCGCAGTGGGTAGCTAAAGAAATAGGTTATGGATTTTGTATAGCAGCACTACACCAAAGCAACACTGAAACTGCGCATGCGGCGAGCGTATTTTTCAAATAGAATTTGTAATTTGCCTTCGTAAAACGATAGAATGGCAATATGATTAACAAGAAAAGGTTGCCTGGTCAAGCTAAAAATCGATTGCTTTCCTTAATTATAATTTTTGATTTCTGCCTCTAATTGTTATTTAATAAAATAATATTTTATGTTATTCTATTTTTTTTTTTAATTTGAAAGCATAATTCCCACAAACAATAAAAAATATTCTAAACAACTCACAATTTTCATATGAAAATTATCCAGTTCAATTTAACACTTTTATTCAGACATGACGTCATTTTATATTTTTCAGAGAGTTGGGTATTTCGTCAAATTGTCAAAAACTTCAGTCCCTATCTTGTGTCACGCCAGTTCAGTCCACAGTGCACATTAATATCACAGTCAAAGTCAAGTCAAGAGGGCAATAAATCAGGACGATAATGTTTGATAACATTACAGAGGATACGATTAAAATAAATTTAACTGATTATTTCGGTTTGTATGCTTTAGTAACTAATAAAATTATTAATGTACAATTTGAAGTACTTTTTGAAACCGTGAGTTATTTCTATTATGAAATGAATTTAGGAAGGCTTATAATCTCACGATTAAGACGAGGGTCCCTCGTGGTCTAATTGGTCGAACACCGCAATAGTAATGCAGATATCCGGGTTCGATTTTCGTCGAGAGAGAAATTTTCAGGTTCAGGATCAGTTAACTAAGTAAACCTTTAATTTTTATTGCACTTGTTCGTAGAGCATACTTTTTAGATGCGACATGTGAAATAGTAGTGGAACGTTACACCACAAAAGTAGTAACGCCTATGAAAAGTTAAACATTCACGCCGAATGTTTAACTTTTCATTGATTTAGAGAAAATGTTAAACATGAAAGGCACTCTTCTGTTTTTTTTTGCAATTATAATTAAACACGATGCATTTTAACATTTTGTTGTAAGCTTTCAGGTCTTTTAGAAGCATTAGACTATCTAACATTTGGCTCGATACTTGTTGGAATTGTTTCCAACATTTTAATAATCGACACCATCATCCACAAGGCATGTTTACGCACTACAATTCGGATGACAATTTTAACATGGTCAATCAGCGACATATTTTACTTGTTCAACACGCCTGGATTCATACCCATACTATTTAAACCTTTCGGCATCCAGCACTCTCACAGCACCCAGTTCAATGTCGATCGCATATTTTTCCTTGAAGAACCGGCAAGCCACATTTTGTTACAAACCAATTGTCTCGTCTTGATGTGGATTATTTAATTCACATCTGTATAGACGAAGATATTAATGTTCCACCGTATGCAGTAACACTACATCCAAACAATAAAAATAAGTTATTCATTCATTTACTCAATGACAATTCGATTCGTTACCCGGGACTTTGTATGCGTTTTCGTGAAATTTGAAATTACACATAATAAAAGCAAAATGTTCCGTTGCATATAGTTGGACTATTGGTACTATTGATATACATTAATAAATTTCAATATTTTCGACAAATGTGCCAAAATGATGAGGATGTAGATGCAGAAAGCCTACCTTTGATTTTATTGAAAATTAATGTTATCAGAATATATGTTTATAACTGGTGCGTTGTTTATATTTTGCAATATATAGCTGTTTATTGTAAGTCTTATGATAAGGGAACTTATGATGAGCAACATTTTGCAATTAAATGTTTCTTTATAATGACTATCATTGACGTCGTTCTTGACTGGATTGTATATCTTCCTGCACTTATTATGCAATGATAGTAATTTTCGGAAATATTTAATTGGCACCTTTACTGGTTACAGAAATGTGAGTTCAATTAATAGGGATCATACAGAAATGAGTGCAATATTGCCAAATAGCAGAAATTCTTTTTATTTTACTACAGAAGTTCTATGAAACACAAATTTCTTTAAAGATTAACAGATGTATTTATATAGTCAACCCCTAAGACCACTCGTCCATCAATGTTCGCCTCCGAGCGTTCGCGAACGTTCGCGATCAGCATGGATCTCGAAAAACAATCAGACGAGTCTGCACTCTTGGCAGAACTGCGTGCCATTAATGCCAGTCTCGAAGCCAGACTCGACAACTTAACTGCAGCTTTCGTCAAACTAACCGAAGAAAATGCCAATTTCCGAAAAAACTAGGTATATGATGCCAACGCAGCCCCAAGCACAGGCACGCCTGCACCCCCGAAAAAAGGAGTTGTCCGGTCGATGACTCACCTCCGCAAGAAACTTCACTTCCTCTAACTGACGACGAAGATGGCGCCCCCTTCGTGACGCAAAAGAAGAAAAAGAAGAAAAACCTCAAAGCAGCGGCAGCCGCTACCAGCGCCGCCTCTGCTGAAACACCCGAAACCGATGCAAATGTCACCATGCCTGTTGATACTGGCGCAACACCGCAGCAATCAGATGCGTCGCCTGCCGACTCCGAATCCGAAACTGAAGTAGTTGGGACCAGCCCACCCCCCATTATGGTCCGAGATAAGATGGCTTGGCCGACAGCTCGGAAAGCAATAGCTGACTTGGACATCCGCTTCTCAAACCCCGTAAATCAAAGTGAAGCCGTTAAAGTCAAGGTAGAATCGTCAGATGACTACCGTGCCCTTTCAAAGTTCCTCACCAACAAAAAGTACCTAATAAGTATCAAAAATAGTAATCTACAGTAGTAATGAATAGCCGGTTCTACTCCAGCGGAGGAGGAGGACCGCCCTCCGCCACGCCATCTATCGGTGAATAAACAAACCTACCCTCCGCCACTGTCAGGCCCCAAGCACGCATGCGCAAGCTGAAAACAGGGCATGAAATAAACACTCTGTAAAAAAACAATGCAGTTAAGAACATCAAATAAACATTGCATATTAAGAACAATACTGTTGGGAACGTAGAGTGCTTATTTGATGTTCTGCCCATGTTTTCAGGTTGCGCATGCGTGCTTTTGGGGTCGGGCCGTGGTGAAGGGTAGGTTGGGTTATTCACTGGTAGATGGCGTGGCGGAAGGCGGCCCTCCTCCGCCGCTGGAGTAGAACCGGCTATTCTTTACTATTATCTACAATGGCACTGTCTATCTATACGATTCGAGAATTTCACGGAGTCCAGTAGTGCGTTCGGAAACACTGCTCGAGTACTAACGGTAAGAATTTCCAGTGCGGAAATACCTTCGGGTAATCAGTTGTTTGTGTGAATAGTAAGTGTTTCAAGCATTTTGACCCACAAGTTTGAATATTCGAAAATCCATTACTTGATTAGGCGCACTTAGCATATTTTTGGAAAGTCGACTTTTTCAATAGATAATAACACTCAAGTAAATTACTGTTTCAAGTTTCCACGTTAATTGCCACGACAGTTGCCACGATCATCTTATTTTGGCAATAACTCTGAATAAATCTCGAAATAAATAATTTCCTCCAACGGTAACAATGCCCAGGATTGTTGAGAATACGCTGTCCTGGTATCACAAATTATGTATCAATATTTTGAAATCAAGACAAATTCCCAAACACATGGCTTTCATAGTGGATGGCAATCGGCGATATGCAAAGCAGAAGAACCTAGAAAGAGCAGTAGAACACTCAGATGGTTTTGAAAAATTGGCTGAAGTTATCTATTGGTGCCGAGAACATGGTGTTCGAGAAATTACAGCTTATGCGTCTAGCATCGAAAATTTTAAACGAACCCAAGAAGAAGTAGATGAGTTAGTGAACTTGATATGTGAATGGTTTGAACGTCTAGTACACGAGGATATGGATAATTTTTGTTACAGACAAAATAAACGTTTTTAAATTGTAAGTTTCTCTTTTTCTATGAGCTGGTCCGCAAACTAGCAAGCACTGAAAATGACCCTATATCTGTCTCTCTTTTGACAACCATTTCAGTCACATACTTTCTGGCCACATACCGAAGGTATCTAGGCATAAGAAAGTAACGTGATCATGAAAAAAGTTAAAGTCTTATTATAAACTACAATAACTACCAATGCGCAGAAGACCGCGACCTCCGCGTGGTCATCCACGGTGTAAATGAAGCCATCCCCGAAGAAGAACTCAAGCACCACGACATTCCTGTCAAATCTGTGCACCGAATGGTAAAAGTCTGTAAGAAACTATCTTTAGTCATCATTAACCTCCCGAAAGACGACCTTGGCCGTCAGATCTTCAACCTCACGCACATCGGCGGCACCGACGTCGTCGTGGAGACAAAACATCGCTCCACCTACCCACCACAGTGTCATCATTGTCAGAAAATTGAACACACGACAAATTACTGCAACGCACCATGGGTGTGCGTATAGTGTGGAAAGGGGCACATGGCTAAAGAGTGTCTCATCATAAAAGACGCTAAAGACCCGAGCAAAACTATGCCCAAACTTCGCTGCTCAAACTGTGGTGGCACCATCCAGCCCACTAAGGTGGCTGCCAAAAAGCTCCACAACCCCAGAAACTACCTCAGCTCAAGCACCCGCTACAAATCCACCACCAAAGCCGCAACTCCAAACCAATCGTACGCATCCAGGGCGTTCATCAACTCGCATAGCTTAAACATCCAACAGCTTACCGCTAACATCATGGCCATACTGCAGCCGCAGATTGAAGCCACAATCAAAGCAACTCTGCAGCACTATGGCCAATAAAAGCTGCGTGTTATGTACTGGAATGCCAATGGCATTCATGGAAAACGCGACGAATTCACTGACCTTTTGAATTCAAATAATATCGAAGTAGCTCTTAATCAAGAGATTCATCTCTCTGGAGGCCAATCATGCAACATATCAGATTTAACCTCTTACAAAACAAACCGCAATGGGCGCCGAGGTGGCGGTACCGCCATCTACATAAAGTCTAAAATCAATCACCAATCTACCTGTGCCTTCACCACGGAACTTGAAGCAACGGTAATTGAGATGGTCTGCCAGAACTCTAAGAAAATAAAATTAGCCTCCGCTTACCTCAGCCCTGGGGCGCTACTCCACGCAGATGACTTAGTCGCCGTCTTCACTACTGGAAATTCTATGCCTACACTGATGGCCGGGGATCTAAACGCAAAAAACACCGCATGGTATTCACGACTAACTAACCCTCGTGGTGTGAAACTGCTAAAAATTTGCAACAACCATAATGTTATATGTACTGGTGAGTGGACCTGGCGAACACACTCTTTAGCCAAACAATCATAAGCATCCTAGCGATTTGCTGGACATCTACCTGCTTAGGCATTTCAACTACCCTATTACCTCTAAGGTCGCCACCGACCTACCTTCGGAACACAACCCGGTTATACTAAATGTCTCTACTACGCCGGCAAAAAAGCTCAAAAGTGTGGAAAATGTGGGCTGGCTCCACTTCCAGTATCTCATGGAGATAACATCGCTAAGCATCAAACCACTCGAGAAGCCCGAAGACATTGACACCGCTGTAGAAGTGATTACTGAATCCATTGCCAGTGCGACCTTAACAGCCACAACCAAACAGACCATTCCTGAATCTGGGTGTCTCCTCTTTCTGGAAATTATCCAGATGATAAAAGTCAAGAACGCAGCTCTCAGGAAGTGGCAGAAACATCGCCTTCTTGTTGATAAGAAACTCCTCAATAGCCTACAGAGGGACATTAATGAACGGCTTGAAGATCTCCGCCACGCAAACTGGTCTCAACGCCCCGCAGAAGCCGAAAAATTCCCCACTCCGTCTGGAAAGTAGTGCTGAAAGCCATTAATTCAACGACAGCGTTTCCTACACTCATCCATGCCAACATTACTGCAGAAAGCGACGCTGACAAAGCTGAAATGCTTGCAAACTCGCTATACGAATAATTCCATCCGAAAGGGCCAGCCGAAGAAGACCTACAACAACAAGCTATAGCTGTAGCTATAGCCACGTTCCAGCTGGTTCCATAAAGCCTGCTTCACCTGCTGAAGTGAGGGAGTCTATTCGGCTTTTCAAAAACCGGAAATGCCCTGGCGAAGACGGCATTCGAAATCGTAGCCTGAAGCTGCTGCCCAGGAAAGCAGTTGTTATCCTCACTAATATCATAAACGCAATTCTACGTCTCGGTCATTACCCTGATCGCTGGAAGAAAGGAGTCGTGGTCTGCCTACCAAAAGCCGGTAAAGACTTAAGAGGTCCAAAAAACTATCGACCCATCACCCTCAATCGGCAAGCTGGTTGATAGGATAATACAGTCACGCCTGCTCGTGTTCTGCTTTGAGAAGAAAGTAATCCCAAATTTACAATTTGGGTTCATGAAAGGTCATGGCTCGGTCGACCAGCTCATTAGAATAACAGAAATAATTTCGAAGTACGCCAACAACGGTAAACCAATTGTAATGCTCTTACATGACGTTGCAAAAGCTTTTGACAGCGTTTGGCATGAAGGACTGGTGCTCAAACTCCACAACTTGAAACTTCCTGCCTACCTTCTGCGTGTGATCCAGTCATACCTGGACCACCGAACCTTCTGCGTCAGAGTAAATGACTCCATCTCCACTTCACACGTCATTGAAGGCGGCGTACCACAGGGCTCGGTGCTCTTCAACATTTACCTCAGTGACCTGCCGACCATGTCGTAATCAACTATCCTAGCGCAGTTTGCCGATGACCTGGCCATACTCTCTTCACATCCGCTATACAACTACGTGAGCAAAGACGTCAGTCTACATGCGGTACTCATATCTGAACACCTAATGTCCTGGCGGAACGAACTGAACTTTGCAATATGCGAAGCCATTTGCTTCAATCGCAAGCGGCGGAAGCCGCCCCCTTTAACCCTCAACAACAGCAAACTACCATGGAAAACTGATGTAAAGTACCAGGTTGTCATTTTTGATCGCCGGCCCCCATGGAACAAACAAGCCCAAGCCACTCGAGGCAAAGCAAGTGCAATGCTCAACAAGATAACGCCATTTATCAACCACCGCAGCCCGCTACACATCCGCATAAAAAACACATCTTCCAAGCTTTGGAGAAGAGCATCATCACCTACGCCATCCCGGTTTTTGGCACCATAGCGCCCACACACCTAAGAAGATTGGAAGCCTTCCAAAATAAAGCTCTACGAAAAATTACACAAGCTCCATGGTATGTCCGGAACGAACAGCTTCATTCTGACCTAAATGTGGTCTCCACCAGAAAAACAATTACTCAAATTGCAAACCGCCTTCGTTAAAAAGCAGCAAACCACTCCAGCCCTGAAATAAGATCTTCAGCACAAAACAAACCAAGACCAAGTGACAAATTCAAACGCCCATGCAGCATTTGCGCCTATGACGACCCTGGCTAGCTCACCGTAGCCTATCCGCCGCCAGCCGTCGCCGTGGTCTCCGATGCCACCGTCGCCATTCTTCTGGAACCTCTACAGGATGAAGCAATTATACATTATTAACCATGTTTTTCGAACTTCGCCGCAAACGTTCAAATCGTGAAAAACCATAACTGCGAAAAAGCCACTTGTGAAAAAGCCTTCGGGCTAGTACCAAGTAGGTGATCCACGGAGAGGGGGTTTTAGTCGGTAGGCGCCCGGATTGAAATCCGGGTGAATCCGTCACTACCCATCGGGGTGTCTTTTGAAGATTTCCCCCACTCCCACCGCTAACAAAAAAAAGAAGAGCTGTGATTGGCGTAAAGTAAATCACTAGAGGAATAATGACCTATTATTGACGTGTGTCAAGCTCCATTATTCGCGAGTGATATTAATGTGGGTTACATGTGCCTGCACACACACCTAATAATGATTGTTTTACTTGGTCGTCGCCGATAATAGTATATTATTCAATGAGCGCATATGCAGGCTATTATTTGCGAGGGCGAAGGTTACGTAGCGAGAAGAAGCCGAGCGGAGTAATCGCCCGAACCTATAATAGCGCATATGCGCGAATTGAATAGTATACTTTATCCGCGACTACAAAATTTAATTTTTATACTACAGTATGGCTTTCAAACTTAAAAATTCAACCATGTGTGAAGGCGTTTGCTTGACAGACATTATTTGACAACCGGCTTCTGTCATATATGAGTTCAAGCGTTCAAGGCAAGCTGAGTTTGTTCAGCCTGTATGTCACATATCATTATTGAATGCAGGGAAGACCTGTGATTCGCGTAAAGTAAATCTCTAGAGGAATAATGGATTTATTATTGACGTTTGTCAAGCTCTTCGCGAGTGATATTAATGTGGGTTATTAGTTGCCTACATGTAGACCTAATAATGGTTGTTTTACTTTTTCGTCGAGGATAAATTCTGATATTTTACTCTTTTTCATGTTTTCATGATACGACCATCTTACTTCAACAAATTCAAAGTATTTTTCTTATCTGCGCTGTTAATTTATTTCATTTTGAACTCCGTATAAAATCTAACAAATGGAATAGTACAACAAAAACCGTTACAAATGTCCGTGTTTTGCACGTAACAACATACTGCAATTTTTCAAGTCTTTAGAGCATTTACAGCTCCAACTCTTTTAAATTCCCTCTTGTTGCGCAGCCCGATCTTCGGGCGACTTTTTCCATCGGCTTTGCATATTTTTCCCAACGCATAAAGAATTTCCATTCCTATTCATTTTTACTTTCCGCTGGTTTCTTCAGTTATAGTTAGTTATATAGGAAAGTATCAAATCCATCCAAGAAATCGTCGGAATTTTCGACAGATCTCCACAAATCGCCCAAAAATTCGCGTGTGTTAGTGTGTGTGTGTGTGTGTGTGTGTGTGTGTCTGTGTGTGTGTGTGCGTGCGTCTGCCTATGCGAACAAAATTCTAGCCGAAACAGGCAACCAGTCGATATGAATCTTGGTACACGGCTTCAATGCCGACCTGGTTCAAAACTCAGGAAAAATGGTCGGCAAAGAAGGGCTGTTAAGTTAAAACATTAATTTGCATATAACTAGCAAACGAAAAATACGTCCTTGCACCTCTCTGCATTGTAATTTTAATCGGAAAGTGGAATAATCAATGGCAATTTCACTTTCCGATCAAAATTACTTTTACGATCGACGATTTCTACGAAATCGTAATGGTTTTGCTTATGGTCGGAAAGTTGTGCGGTGCGAACTGTACCGATTTATATTTGTATGTGCTCACTGTGTTTTATCTGGAAAAAGATAAATAGTGCATATCGTCTTCAGCTATGTTATTACAACATTCGTGGATTCGTCAATTTGACATAAACTTTGCATATGTTCTATATCATTTTCAATGCTTAATATTTCGCTAATCAATCAATCAATCAATCGTAGCGATTAATGCATTTGCATTTATTCCACTAAAACACAACGAATATATACATACATATTACGATTCCAACAGGAAAATAGACAGCAGCCGCAAGAATTAATACATATCCGAATCAAGCAAAGACAGATAATTACCATCGAATATGAGATTGTAATTGCAAATACCACAGCACATCAGTGAGGAACATCAATTTACGAGTACATACAAAGGTCACATCCATATTTATGTTATGTTATAGATATAGGGTTAGATTTATTTTATTCTACCTTATATATGTACAACTAAATCCCAATGCACCAACCATTAAAAGATTACACGTCCGTTATTGTTGGATTAGATAAAGTACCTACTACATAAATTATACAGTGTGGTTCAAATTCATATTGTTACACTAATGCTAACTCTGCTAAATTTGTTAAATTAGCAAACTTTAGTACTTACTAAAATCCTATGTTCAGATTTTGAAGAAGTCTCTACAGCTAGAGCTAAAACGCTGGATCGCGAAAATTGAAAAATGCGTGCAAAGCTTTATACCCTTGTAATCGTACATTACTATTCAGTGGGTTAGCCAGAGTAGTATAATGTAAAAACCTTTTTATTACGCTCAGCGTATTGTCAAATAGAACAAAATTATATTAATACAACCAATGCTTACTCGTCTCCATGTTTTTTAACTTATAATGTAGATCATCTCACCCGATGCTACTACTGGTGTTACAAATTGGTGCCCAACGTGGAGCGCCAATTTGTAATCGTATATTACTGTTAATTGGGTTACCCAGTGTAGTATAATGTGAAAACCTTTTTATTACGCTCAACGTATTGTCAAATATAACAAAATATATGAACACAACCACAGCTTACTGATCCATGCGTTTTTTAACGTATAATGTATATCATCTCATCAGATGTCACTCCTAGTATTAAAAATTTGGCGCCCCACGTTGGGTGCCAATATACATACCTCGTATATTACTATTCATTGGGTTACCCAGTGTAGTATAATGTGATAACCTGTTTATTACGCTAAACGTATTGTCAAATATAACAACATTATATTAACACAACCATTGGTTACTCGTCCATATGTTTTTTTTAAAATATAACTTATATCATCTCACTAGATGTCACTCCTAGTATTACAAATTGGCGCCCAACGTGGGGCGCCAATTTGTAATCGTAGGTATATTACTATTCTGTGGGTTAGCCAGTGTAGTATAATTTGGAATCCTTTTTATGACCCTCAACGTATGGTCAAATATAACAAAATTATATTAACGCAACCACAGCTTATAGGCCAGTCAATAGAGTATCAAAAAGGGGCTTATCTTGCAAAAGGTGGAGTAAAAGATTTTATTTTTTGATTTTGTATATATCAGTGCCAACATGAAAAAACCAAGTTTGCTAAC